>JAJIBD010006970.1:0-119468 GCA_021461705.1 Cryptotis parvus | reverse complement strand
CCTCTGGGCCTCCCACATGCTAAACATACTCTCCTGCCTCTGGCACCGCCTTCCTAGTCCCTAGGGAGCCACTTTAGGTTCAATCACTTGCATTTCTGGGTCAAACAATTGTGATCAAACGTCTCCTTTCTTAGTCACTCATGAACTTTGGAACAGAGCCTGTAGTCTCTGTGCTCGGGGCTTATTCCTGACTCTGTGTAAGCATCCCAAGGAAACGGACAGCTTTAGTGCTGTGAGAGAGGGAAATGGGAAAAGAATAACATTTCTTCATCAAGGTTTTAGTTTGTCCTCTCTTGAATGACTGGTTTGTATTCATAAAGTTCTAGAACCTTATACCGCGACACAGCATAGTCAAATAAGCTGAAAATAATTTTTATAGAAATTAAGTATCATATAAGAAGCTGTTATCTCCATAAAACCCTTTTGTTGATTACAATTTTAGGTGGAAATTTGGAGTTGTATGAATTCATCTTTGCCAGGTAAGCAACAGAGTATGAAAATTTGCACTGTACGTTGAAAGACTTATTTTGTAATTATACATATAAACCCTTGAGTGTCTAGTCTCTTCAAATTTCCAAATGCCTGCTTTACTTTCATTCACTTCACCCTAACTTTATCCTCTTAAATACAGTCTTCTCTCTACTGAGACTGGTCTTTGGAAGATCACCTGCTCCTTGAGTGTCCGCTGTTACGGCTTTTTTCAGACCTCTGACTCTCGTTGTCTGTGACACTGGACGCTACAGTCACTTCCTCCTGTGACTCCATCTTCACCTCCCGAGCTTGCCTTCTTCCCATCCAGGGACCACGGTTACCCTGTGTGCAGTCTTCTCCCCTTTCCCTCTCCACAGTCACTCCGTAATTTCAGTCCTGCCCAGAACTGTTAGTCAGCTTTGGGAAGGTAACTTTCAAGTCCGAGTCACACTCTCTTACCTGTATGTTTCAGTTACATAAACTGAAAATTTGGGGGGTTATCTTTTTATTTTTATTGCTTTTCTCTTTAGCTCCATTCATCTGCCCCTTGTAAAATCTTAGCATCTGTCATCTGTCGTTTGACTCCAAGTCCAAGTCATTATTATTAACACTCTTGGGATAAAATATTTTATTGACCTAATAAATGGTGTTTTAATACATCATAGCTATCCTCCGCACTCCCCTCAAAAGGAAAATTACTCAAAGGATATCCACTTTTCGAAAAGAAAAATTCCGATCACTACACTGGCATTCACAGTCTCCTAGGATTAAAACTCATTTTCCAGACCTGGGTAAAGTCAGTATTTTGGGAAAAGGGAATGTATCTTAGGTACCTCTGGACTCTAAAGGTTATCATGTTATCTGAAATTTGCCTTTCAAGCAAATAGGATTATTTGCTATCCTGAAATTGTGTTCATCCTTGCCCATTTTCCTAATTCTATCCCTACCCAATATCCTGGAATTGTTTATACATATATAAGTATATATTATAAATCCTATATACACCTGCCCACATACCAAATTCCAAGGAGGAACGTATTCCAACGTTCCCTGAAATAAGAATGCTATCATCAGTAAAGAAGGGAACAGCACCAGGCCCAGACAAAGTCAGACCCGAACATCTGAAGAATCTGCCACGGTGCTCACAATAACTAGTCGCTACCGCTATGCGAGCAAGGTGCCTCCAAGGAAACAGCAGGACAGTTCTATGTTCAAGAAGGGAGAGCATTAGACCGGCCTATCGCATCTTTGTCGTCTCAGTGTTTACCGGTTCTGACAGGATTAGCGACACTATGGGTCACAGCGAGCGCAGGTCCGGAAAGGATCGCTCCCACAGTAACAACTTGAGGTTTGTGGGAGTCAAGAGCCGCTGTCCACGCTCATTGTTTACAGAAAGTTGTCGTGGAAACTGAAGCAGTCAAGCCTAGACAGGGTGTTCAACACACACAAGATTCGTGGTGTTTATGGTCACACCAGGATAATTAAAGAAGTGATATTTGTCAGAGGGGTTACAGGGGTGATACCAAAAAACTCAGTGCCCGAGAACAACTGAGAATAGAATGGGAAGGAGGGAGTGAAGAAGAGGCGGCCGCTGTAAAATAAAGGGACAAAGGTGACTGACCGAGAAGGGGAGGTAGGTCTACAGCTGAATGAAGAAAACTAGTTCATGAGAAAGAACTAGTCAGAGGGCCCCATCCCCAATGGAACAAACATCCTGGAGAGTGTACCTAGGCGGAAGCAAGAATGAAAAACCTGGCTGCAGAAGGGAGAGGGGCTGGAACCTCAAAGGCATCGAAGAGTAAAGGAAAAGACCTCGGGCCTCTTCGTCACGCCCTGCTTCGCCTAGAGACCTGGGCCCGAAAGCTGGATGAGTGTCGGCTCCCAGAGGGAAAGAGCTGTTGAATTCCTCATCAAGGAGAGAAGGATCGGAGTTCGACCCGAGGGGGAGGGCTGGTGTTGGGACGCGCTAGAGCGACGGGCAAGATACGGCCACCAAGATGGTGTTACTTGTGACCTGAAGGAACGGTTGAGGCTCTATCCGACAACAGATCAGGGTGGGGGGTGGCCGGTAGGCATGATGTTGCCTGCCAAACTGTGATCACCATAATGGGACCAATGATACGTTTCATCTAATTCACATTCTATATAATAGCTGGTAGAGTGCTTTGTGCATAAGTAGGGTCTTATTTCACTGTTCCTATGTGGTAACAGCAATATGATGCTTCATGGTATAAAAGTTCACCAGTGACTTACTAATTCCATTCTGAATTATTTTCTGTGTGATAGTATTTTGATTGGCAGCAGTAAAAATTTACAGAGAAACTGTTCCAGGCAGTGGGACTGCCTGGGTATCTCTTGCTATTTGAACCCAGAAAATATGTAGGGAAAGTAGAAGCTAATGAAATTTAGATTTTCAGCCAATTTCAATAATTCGGGGGACTTATATTCTGAGAGCTTTATCTGTGAATCACTTTGATTCCTTTCGCTTGTTTTGTCCTTGTTTTGTTTCGTGTTTAACAGCATCGTGCCTCTATTGTAGTCTGAGTTTCACTTGGAGAACTATTTCCTATACAGCCTTAAGTTCCTGGCACTCTTTCCAAATGTAAATAATACTTAAATGTAGATATGGATTTGTAGATCCGTGTAGCATGTAAGTCTCAGAAAGTATTTTTTAAAGAACTAAGGAAGGATTTGTAGAATACCTACAGAATTAATCTTTAATCTTTTCGTGATTATGATGTGTGTCTCTTAGGGACAATTCTTCAATATTATTTTGTAAGTGATAATATTTAGGAGAAGTGATCCGAAATGCTTTAGGACACTTTTCTATAATTTTGTCGTCTCTTGCCTCTGCAGTCATCAGTTGGAGAAATAGCTGCAGTCCAGAAATTGAGCCCAAGTCATCCTTTCAGTGTTTTCATCAGAGTCCTGCCTCACAGATGAGCCTGTCTGTCCACTGAGTACCAGTTTTCAAGCAGCATGTTAAATTGAACTCTGTTCTAGAGACAGAGAAGAATTAAAATCCATCACTGGATTTTAATCCAATGATGCTTCTACCCTTTATGGAGGGCATATTAAGTCAAATCAGAATCTTTACCTCTGGGGTCAGGCGACAGCACGGCAGGTGGGGCATTTGCCTTGCACGAGGCCAACATGGATTTGATCCCTGGCATCCCAGATGATTCACCAAGCACCGGCAGGAATAATTCCTGAGTGCAGAACCAGGAGTAACCCCTGAGCATCGCTGGGTATCACTGTATCACTGTCTTCCCGTTCATCGTCGATTTGCTCTAGCAGGCACCAGTAACATCTCCATATGACCTGTCTCATGCAAGTAGAGCCCAAGGGCACCTGCTTGCTCCAGGAACATAAAGAGTCTCAAACCGTTCCATCAGGTCATGGGAATGAGGTCTATAATTGATACTGGTATCTGGCATATCAAATACGACACGGGTAGCTTGCCAGGCTCTGCCGTGCGGGTAGCATACTCTTGTAGTCATATCAAAATCCAGCATTTATTGATGAACCGCGCAGCCGCAAGCGGCCACGCAAGCCGGGCTGTGATAGGCTGGTCTGCTGGGTGGAGTTCTGATGAGGGGGAAGTCCAGATGTGGAAAATGGAGGTCCTCATTCCGGCCCAGGAATGCTAATCCAGGGACAGACATGGGGCAGAGCTGCTACTGGCTCTCACTGTGCCCAGCCACTCATGAGGTGCCCGGGAGATATGGTAGGTTCTAACCCTGGCCCGCCACCCCAGCGGAGCCTCACAAAACAAGCCAGGCGACGCCCCACTCCATGAGCATCGCTGGGTATGACCCAAACGGCAAAAAAATAAAAAAAAGAATCTTTACCTCTGCTACCTCTGATTCACTCTAAAGGCAAGAAAGTTCTCTCCTTCCCAAGAGAGAGGAGGTGTCCTAAAAGGAACTTAGGACGGGCAGGGAGAGAGGCCAGCAAAAACGCCAAGGAGCCTGATGATGGTACCTCAAGGGCACACGCGGCTGCTGGCCTCAGGACCAGGGCAGGAGACGTTTACGGTCTCCAGTATCCGCCATCAGAGCCAGTTTTACTGTCGAACTCCTGCCTTGACTTTCCGTGGCCTCTGCAACTGTATGTGACACCTCTGCTGATGAAACACTTGAACGTTTTGTTTCTAAGGTGTGTTTAAGAAGTCCGACGGCTGGGTTGGCGTGGGCTGCTGTGAACTGGCTATCACCTTGGAGTGCCGACAGGCATGCAAGCAGGTAACTGGGCGCTGGGGCAGCAGCAGGCGTGGTCTGACTTCTGACCCTGTGTGTGTCTCAAGCCTTGCCCTCCTTGGACCTTGGAGGGGTGACTCATACAAGCCGCATACTTGGGCACCCCTTGCACAGACCCCTTTTGGACCGCATTGTCAGTGATGGCTGCTGACGTGCAGGACCCTCTGTCTTACTTTTCCTTAACTTCCCTCTGCCTCAAGGAAGACTGTTCCCAGATGCAGGCCCTCGGTACCCTGACTGTCACTGCCTAGTCCGTGTTGCCCATCTCCCAGATGGACACGTCTCGTTCGGGCGGACTTGGGGAGAGCAGTGGACACAGTGGCTTGTCTCGCCTCTCCCACCCCTTCTCTCCTCGCCCCAAGCGTGTCCTGGCACCCCCCCTCCTCTGGTGCCATGCCTCTGCTCTTGGATGCCCACCACATCTGTCTCGGGGGCCAAGTCGAGTTAGGACTCTGGGTCTTCTCACTGCGCTTATTTTCATCATGGTTCCTCAGAGTGCTGTGAGAGGGGGAAACGTACCTCCCAGCTCCTTGTACTCAAAGAGAAAGAATAGACTTGGGGGGGGGGGAGGGGGTGCACAGCCTGGAAGCCATAGCTGGTACAACTTCTCTTGCTTTCCTTCCAGTGACTGGTCTCGCAATAGGCGTCTCCGAGACCCCGTGTCCCCCCTCATCCGTGCCCCCCATGTGGGTCTCCGGAGCAGTCCCTGGGTAGCACATAGCCCGGCTTGCCTCAAGTTCTCCAGGCCCAGGGATGAAGCTGAGCCACAGAGCATTTAGTGGGACACAAAACAGTCAGTTTTGCCTCTTGCTCTTCCTGCCCCGCGCCACTGACCTGCTAACACAGGAAGGAACTGGAACAAAGGCCCCGGGCCCCCGTGGCTCTGGAGCCTTTTCTCCAAGTGTCCAAGCGGGGACTGGCACGCCGTGAACACAGACCACGTCCTAGCAGCTTTGCTTGGCTTGTTTCATAGGGAAACCTGAACTTTATGAGAAAGATCTTGCTCCTTCTCTGAGTTTGTTTCCTCGTCTGTGGGGAGGATGATGCTGTCTGGAAACACTTGTTTAAGAGCCTGCCATGAAGAATTGCCCTAACTGCCTGTTATAACCGCTCCCTGTTTAATGCCCTGTCTGTGATGCATGGATCTTTGTGGAGGAAACTGGGTCCTCTATCAGTAGAGAAACAGAGTCTGAAGGGTTAAAGAAACAGCAAAACAGCATGTCCTGGCAGGCCTTCAGAAGAAAATTTACTGTGCAGAGCTTCCAAGAAAATTTGCTACAGTGGAATTCAGCTAAAAAAAAATTTTTTTTCTGATTTACATTTCCTTCAAAGTCATCTAGTTTCTGAAATAACAAAAGGACTGTGTTATTATGTAAGATTAAAACCACAAAGTTAAACTGAAGTGCTAACATATCAAGTAGGTTCTGGGGCTGATTTTAATATTTTTTAATTGTATGAAACGTGTTTGTTTTATTTTAGAAGCATTCACTTTTTAAGCATAAGATTTTTCTTTATAAGGTGAAAACTTCTATATTTTGAATTCACATGCATTAATTTGTTTCTTTTTTGTCCTGTGATAAATAGCATGTATAATAAATTAATGAAAGAATTTGTTGTCTTTTAGGCATCTTCCAAAAATGACATTTCCAAAGTGTGCAGAAAAGAATATGAGGTATGCATTATATTTCACAAATTTGAGTTGGCTCTTAAGATGTTTTCAGGATTGATAATGTCGTTTACATTTTGAAAACAATCTCGTTCTTACATAAATTGTTCTTACTTAAAAGAAAATATAGCCTGTACAAAAATGTCATTTACCTCATTTCAAAACTTTATGAGTTCTCTTGTAGAAATTAAGCATTGATTGAAAAGAAATGCCTAAATCACAAATATAGATGATAAAACCAAAATGTTTTCATGATCGCTGTATGTAAGGTTTTAAAAACCTTTTCTTAGACCCCTTATCATTTGACCCATTTCCTAGCTTTTGACCTTCTTATACACTCATACTCCAGAGAAGCAGTATCATACGACTAGTGTCAGTGGCTGCTTCTCCCTAGCAGCTGATGCCGGGAGAAAGGCCCCAGTCAGGAAGGCCGAGGGAGATAAAGCTGTAGGGCTTGGGGCAGAACAGTGGTGAAGTGTGTAGGGCTCTTGTGTCACACACACCTGACCAGGTTAGATCCCCAGCACCCCAGTTGGTTCCCCGAACTCCCCACCTCGAGTGATCTCCGAGCACAGAACCAAGAGTAAGCTCTACGCACTACTGGCTATGATCCAAAAATGAACAAGATCTGCGGGACTCCCTTCTCCCTCTGGAGATGTTTCAGGCCCCTGCGTGTCTGGGTGGGAATTGTTGGAGCAGAGGAGACACTTCTCACCAGGAAATCTGTAAGGTTGCCCCTAGTGTGGAAAGGCACGGGGGCACTTTGTTCCATTTCTAAGCCTCTGCTGGTGTTTGGTGTTGGGTTTTTTTTTGGGGGGTGGAGGAGGTTGTTGTTTTGGGTCCACACCTGGCCCTGGCAATGCTCAGGTCTTACTCCTGGCTTTGTGCTCAGCGATCACTCCTGGTATTGCTCAGGGGACCATTTGGAGTGCCAAGGATTGAACCCAGTTGGCTGTGTGGAAGGCAAGTGCCCTCCCTCCTCTACTCTCTCTGGCCCGTGACAGCCTCTGTTGTTAAATGTGACTTTTTGATTTTCAGAGTGTAAAGCCATAGAATTAGGACACTTGGCGTGTGTGCCCTATTAATCATTTTTCACAACATGTTGGGACCCCCTCGCTCTCAGTAGTTTGTTCTCTTGTAGAAGAAGGAGCAAATTTCTTTACTACTTCTGCATTTATTGTTCTGAATTTTTCCTTTTCTCAAGACACATAAATATATCGATTAATGTTCTTAGATTAGAGAATCTTATGAATCCTGTGCTCTTTGTCCGGTGTGCTAAGTTTTATCTGTTCCTCTGAAAACAGATCTTTCTAATGAACTAAACTCTCCCTGTTAAAGAACCTTCTACCAAGAACAGGTCTTCAGCTACCCCCTCCCCAATCTCTCTGCCTTTGGAATGACTAGTTTGAGTTTCTCTTGAGCTGAGTGACTAACTGTGACAATTCCTTCTTTTCTCCCACATGCTGTCTCTCCCTGTCGTCTCCTGTAGCTGTCCCCCACTCTGTTAGTGCACTTCCTTCTCTGCTCTGGATTTCCGCATTGCCCTTCCGGTCTACCTGTGTGTGTTGAAGGTCGGGACAGGAAAGGTAAGAGAGAGAAACGCTTCCATGTGAAAGCAATAGAGATGGGCTTGGAGATAGTACAGTGGCTAAGGTGCTTGCCCGGCATGTGGCAGACCCTAGTTCGACCCCTAGCACCACATATGGTCCCCAAGTACCCTGGGAGGAAACCTCGGATCACAGAGCTTGGAATAACCCCTGTGCACCACTGAAGGAGGGAGCAAGGGAGGGAAGAAAAGGAAGGAAGGAAGGAAGGAAGGAAGGAAGGAAGGAAGGAAGGAAGGAAGGAAGGAAGGAAGGAAGGAAGGAAGGAAGGAAGGAAGGAAGGAAGGAAGGAAGGAAGGAAGGAAGGAAGGAAGGAAGGAAGGAAGGAAGGAAGGAAGGAAGGAAGGAAGGAAGGAAGGAAGGAAGGAAGGAAGGAAGGAAGGAAGGAAAGGAAAGAAAAGGGAAGGAAAAGGAAAGGGAAAGGAAAAGGAGAAGAAAGGAAGAGGAGAGGAGGAGGAGAGGAAAGGGAGAGGAGAGGAGGAGAGGGGAGGAGAGGAGAGGAGAGGGAGAGGAGAGGAAAGGAGAGGAAAGAAAAAAGGAGAGGAAAGAAAAGAGGGGAGGCGAGGCGAGGGGAGGCAGTTAAGTTAAATTGGTTTGTTCGATCTGTTCTCCCTTATTTGGCCTAGAATTGAACAGCTGTTTTCCAAAAAATTTGACATATCAACAGGAGATATATATATATATTTTTTCCTTTTTAAAATTTTTATTATGACCACTGTGAGATATACAATTTCAAAAATGTTCATGATTGGGTTTCAGTCATACAGTGTTCCAGCACCATCCCTCCACCAGTGCCTATTCCCACCACCAAATTCCCTCCCCCTCCCCAGCCTGCCTCTATAGTAGGCACTTTATCTCCTTTCTTTCTCTCTCTCTCTCTCTCCTCTCTTTTCTCTCTCTCCCTCTCTCTCTCTCTCTCTCTCTCTCTCTCTCTCTCTCTCTCTCTCTCTCTCTCTCTCTCTCTCTCCCCCCCCTCACCCCTTTCTCCTCTTACACATTGTTACTTGCCCTACAGACATTCAGGGATTACCATGTAAATCCCTTTGTGCACATTCAATGCTTAGTTCTAGTCTGGCATTACCATTTCCCACAATTAGTGGAACAGTGGTATATATTTATAATCCACTAATGAATGCAGTCATTCTTTATCTGTCCTTTTCCTTCTGACTAATTTTACTCAGCATGATAATCTCCATGTCCATCCATTTGCAGGTAAATTTCAACAATTTTTTCAATACAGGGAAATGTGCTTTGCTAAATGACCAACTTAGCAATTAAGTCCAGTATCTTAGAAAACTTAATTTATTAATTGTGCAGAAACAATTTGAGCTTTCCCAACCTCTCTAGCTTAAATAAAACAGTTAAGGCCCCAAAATAGAATAGCCAGAGTCAGGTAGGGAAGAGTAAACAACATGTTGTGAAGGAAGGAATGCAGGAGATGGTGTTTGGGGAAATAGAAAATACAATTCGTGAATCAGAAGAAGTAAGTGCTATTACATGGAAAAACAGAGAGGTGTGATGGGTTTTTTTTTTAATTGAATTCTCATGAAGTTGTTCATGATTGGGTTTTAGCCATACAGTGATCCGTCACCTGTCCCTTCCTCAGTGTGCATTTCCCACCACCATGTCCCAGTTTCCCTCCCTCCACACCCCATGTCCAGGGCCTGACCCCAAGTCTGCCTCTATAGCAGAACTTGGTTGAAACATTAGGAGCGGAAAGAGAAAGAGGCGAAGTCCGTGGTTAAAGCAGTCCAGTGAGTCCCTAGCAGGATTCTTGCTTTAACCCACACATCGGGAGGGAAATAGCATAAGGGCTCAGCACATTCTTTGCATGCAGAGGGTTGGGTTCAATCCCCAGCAATTTCCCCATCCCCAAGCACTGCCAGGGAGCATGAAGCCAGGAGTAGCCCTCAACCACCACCAGGAGTGGCCCCACCCAAGATCCATACACTACAGTACCCCTCTTTTAAGATCTTCCAAGTACTCAGTAAACTGGATCACGGTTTCAGGAGAGGCCAAGGTCTGATATCTCAGTAGCAGCAGAGGAAGGCAGCTAAACGATGGATGAAAAGCTAAGAGTGTCAACCTAAAATTCCACATCCAGCAAAAACATTCTTTAAGGAAATGGGCAAAATTGATGTTTGCAGACTACAAAGTCATTACTGTCATCATTACTGGGCCTTTTGTAGGAGACCTCAGTAAAGGCAACCCTAAAATATCTATATTTGAGATGTAGGAGAAAATAAGAATGATGAGAATGAAAAGTAAGTCAACATACATACAGATTCCATGAAATGATCTGGCATTGTTATGTATAATAACTATACTATTACTGAGTTTAAAAAGAGAAAATGAAAAGTTACACATACATACAGATTCCATGAAATAATCTGGCATTGTTATGTATAATAACTATACTATTACTGAGTTTAAAAAAGAGAAAATGAAAAGTTACACATACATACAGATTCCATGAAATAATCTGGCATTGTTATGTATAATAGCTATACTATTACTGAGTTTAAAAAGTGGAAGTGAATAGCGACAGTGACGCATGTTTTTATTGGGGAGTTTAAAGAAATGGAAGCCTACTGAGTGAGATCATTTTAAATGTAAAGACCCGTATCCCAGACACCGCTGAGAATACAGCAGTACAGCACCAGAGGTAATACGGGGTTGCTTGTAACTGATCTCCATTCTATACCCATCACCACGTTGTCCATCCCTACCCCTGCTCTGCCAGTCAGCCCTGGAGGCCTCCAGCGCTGCCACAGGGTCCGAGCAGCTCTGTGTCCTCGGACCCTCACACTGAGAATTGCTGGGAGGGGCCCTTGAGTTTTCTGAGCACTGCCTGAGACGCACCCTCCAAAACGAACATAGAAAAAAAAGAGTGAACACAGGGCTGAAGGAGAAGAGAGAGCTATGCCCAAGTCAGCTCGGAATAGCCCTTGGACTTGGGGGGTAAACGAGCACACTTGGAAGGAAAAGGGAAAAAAGCAGAGCGCTAGATTCTCAGAATTGCTTCCGTAGGGACCTGGAAGAGGAGGAGCCAGATAGTGGCCTGGCATCAGTAGCAGAATGTCCTTTGCATTCAAAACCGAAATGAAATAAATATTCCCAGCAGTGGAGACATTCCTGTATTTGAAACACTCAGGCAGGAACTTACTATATATCGTGGAGAGAATTTCTGCAGTAAACTGGAGATTCGTGTCTCTCAGTTTTGCTATATACTTAACAAAAATCAGTGCCTAAGAACGGGCACTTCCTTCAGTATTGAGGAGTTCTTTTTTCAAAAGCCACACCTGGGTTTCTGAGCTGTCGGAACCCACCAGTGGTTGGTAGCCACAGAGCCCATGCACGGGCTGGGACATGCTTGGCTCTGGCCCCCCCAGGCATGTTCACGGGCTGGGCATTGGTCTGACAGATGGGTTCCTAGTTGTGTGATGCGAGGACCGCACAGGTGACATTATAATTCTCAGTGGCTGTGGTGTCAGAGGTAGCGACAGTCAGAACGGATGTCATCCAACAAAGAGGCACACTCTTTTCTCATGTATGCAGTGTGCATGTAGTTCTGTTTCCGCAGTCTTGTTTGCAAGTTGGCTGAACACTTTTTCTGGACAGCATAATAGTTATTTGGGGGGAAAAAGCTGGTTGTTGTTTTTACTTTCTTGAATGTCAGGATAAATATCAAGGTGTGTGAGACCGAAGAATTTTCAGACCGGAAGTGACTCTAAATTGATGAGACAGATTTAGTCTGAGCTCATAAGCTCCGTCACATCTCCCACGGTTCTCTAAACTAAATGACTGAATCGACTCCCTGCGCCAATGCCAAACATTGGACTTGAGACTGACACATTTTTTAGTTGTTTCTTCTTTCTTTTTATATCCTTCTCTGTGCTTTTCTCTTTACTCTTTTCAGGGTATTATTTTTGTTTTCTCTCCTAGTTTTTTCAATCCAGCTTCTCTTTTATACTATTTTACTAAGAAGCTTGAGAAACTATGAAAGGAATCTAATATGTGATATTTTTATAAAAATTCACCTTTTTTAATAAAAAGAAAGCAGTCTTAAAGTATTTAGGTTTTAAATTAAATAGTTGCTAGACAAAGAATGAATTAATGTTCTATCCTGGGATTCATTCTGTGAGACTCCCACTCCTGTGAGAATGCTATAAGGTTAAGACACTGAGGGGCTGGTACATTGGGTAGGGTTCTTGCCTTGCACGTGGCCCACTCAGATTCAATCCCCAGCACCACATATGGTCCCCAGCGTCCACCTGGAAAGATTCCCTGAGCATTGCCAGGTGTAGCCCAAAACCCAAAATAAATAAGATTAAGAACCTGAAAATAATAGACGAGACTTGAGAACCACAGATGGTCAGACTCGTGAACTCTGCCTCACTTCAGCCAGCATTATCCTACCAACAGCTAACATTAAAGGAAAGATTGCAGGTGTGCATTCAGCTGGAGTTTTATTTTTAACTATTCATATGTTCAGAATTCAACATAATATCTGAGAAACCTTTATAAACCCTTTCCTGGCTTTTGAGCTACTCTGCCAAAGTTTCTATGAATGTTTTATGCATACAAAAAAAATGTATCTTCAGTGCTCCACTGCTTCGGTGGTCACTTACCCTGACCCTAGGCAAGAGGTTTATGTCTCCTTGATTCTAGAATTACTACCAAAACATAAAGGAAAAGGATGGGGGGGGAGGGGAAGTGGTGCAAATAACTGCGTTTACAGAACAAGGTTGTCAGGGCCAAGAGAACCTTAGTTTAGCCTGTGAGTGTGAGTGCCCTACGTTCTGTAGGGCATCGGTGCCGTCAGTGTAGAGTGTGTAGTTTAGCCTGTGAGTGTAGTGCCCTACGTTCTGTAGGGCATCGGTGCCGTCAGTGTAGAGTGTGTAGTTTAGCCTGTGAATGCGTGTGTTCTGTAGGGCATCTGTGCCGTCAGTGTAGAGTGTGTAGTTAACCCTGTGAGTGCGCTTGTCTGTAGGGCGTCTGCGCCGTCAGTGTAGAGTGTGTAGTTTAGCCTATGAGTATGTGTGTGTTTGTAGGGCGCCTGTGCCGTGAGTGTAGAGTGTGTAGTTTAGCCTGTGAGTGCGCTGTTGTTGTGGGGCGTCTGCGCCGTCAGTGTAGAGTGTGTAGTTTAGCCTGTGAGTATGTGTGTTTTGTAGGGCGTCTGTGCCGTGAATGTAGAGTGTGTAGTTTAGCCTGAGTGTGCATGTATTGTAGGGCGTCTGTGCCATCTGTACAGTGTGTAGTTTAGCCTGTGAGTGTGTGTGTTGTGTAGGGCGTCTGTGCCATCTGTACAGGGTGTAGTTTAGCCTGTGAGTGCGCTGTGTTGTGTAGGGTGTCTGTGCCATCTGTACAGTGTGTAGTTTAGCCTGTGAGTGTGCGTGTTGTGTAGGGCGTCTGTGCCATCTGTACAGTGTGTAGTTTAGGCTGTGAGTGCGTGTGTTGTGTAGGGCGTCTGTGCCATCTGTACAGTGTGTAGTTTAGCCTGTGAGTGTGTGTGTTGTGTAGGGCGTCTGTGCCATCTGTACAGTGTGTAGTTTAGCCTGTGAGTGCGTGTGTTGTGTAGGGCATCTGTGCTATCTGTACAGTGTGTAGTTTAGCCTGTGAGTGCGCGTGTTGTGTAGGGCGTCCAGTGCCATCTGTACAGTGTGTAGTTTAGCCTGTGAGTGTGTGTGTTCTGTAGGGCGTCTGTGCCATCTGTACAGTGTGTAGTTTAGGCTGTGAGTGCGCGTGTTGTGTAGGGCGTCTGTGCCATCTGTACAGTGTGTAGTTTAGCCTGTGAGTGCTGCGTGTTGTGTAGGGCGTCTGTGCCATCTGTACAGTGTGTAGTTTAGCCTGTGAGTGTGTGTGTTGTGTAGGGCGTCTGTGCCATCTGTACAGTGTGTAGTTTAGCCTGTGAGTGTCCCGTGTTGTGTAGGGTGTCTGTGCCATCTGTACAGTGTGTAGTTTAGCCTGTGAGTGTGCGTGTTGTGTAGGGTGTCTGTGCCATCTGTACAGTGTGTAGTTTAGCCCTGAGTGTGCGTGTTGTGTAGGGCGTCTGTGCCATCAGTGTAGAGTGTGTAATTTAGCCTGTGAGTGCGTGTGTTGTGTAGGGCGTCTGTGCCATCTGTACAGTGTGTAGTTTAGCCTGTGAGTGCGCGTGTTGTGTAGGGCATCTGTGCTATCTGTACAGTGTGTAGTTTAGCCTGTGAGTGTGCGTGTTGTGTAGGGCGTCTGTGCCATCTATACAGTGTGTAGTTTAGCCTGTGAGTGTGCGTGTTCTGTAGGGCGTCTGTGCCATCTGTACAGTGTGTAGTTTAGGCTGTGAGTGTGCGTGTTGTGTAGGGGCGTCTGTGCCATCTGTACAGTGTGTAGTTTAGCCTGTGAGTGCGTGTTGTGTAGGGCGTCTGTGCCATCTGTACAGTGTGTAGTTTAGCCTGTGGAGTGCGGCGTGTTGTGTAGGGTGTCTGTGCCATCTGTACAGTGTGTAGTTTAGCCCTGAGTGCGTGTGTTGTGTAGGGCGTCTGTGCCATCTGTACAGTGTGTAGTTTAGCCTGTGAGTGCGCGTGTTGTGTAGGGTGTCTGTGCCATCTGTACAGTGTGTAGTTTAGCCTGTGAGTGCGTGTTGTGTAGGGCGTCTGTGCCATCTGTACAGTGTGTAGTTTAGCCTGTGAGTGTGTGTGTTGTGTAGGGCGTCTGTGCCATCTGTACAGTGTGTAGTTTAGCCTGTGAGTGCGCGTGTTGTGTAGGGCGTCTGTGCCATCTGTACAGTGTGTAGTTTAGCCTGTGAGTGTGTGTGTTGTGTAGGGTGTCTGTGCCATCTGTACAGTGTGTAGTTTAGCCTGTGAGTGCGGCGTGTTGTGTTGGGCATCTGTGCCATCTGTACAGTGTGTAGTTTAGCCTGTGAGTGCGCGTGTTGTGTAGGGCGTCTGTGCCATCTGTACAGTGTGTAGTTTAGCCTGTGAGTGCGGTGTTGTGTAGGGCGTCTGTGCCATCTGTACAGTGTGTAGTTTAGCCTGTGAGTGTGTGTGTTGTGTAGGGCGTCTGTGCCATCTGTACAGTGTGTAGTTTAGCCTGTGAGTGTGTGTGTGTTGTGTAGGGCATCTGTGCCATCTGTACAGTGTGTAGTTTAGCCTGTGAGTGTGTGTGTTGTGTAGGGCGTCTGTGCCATCTGTACAGTGTGTAGTTTAGCCTGTGAGTGTGTGTGTTGTGTAGGGCGTCTGTGCCATCTGTACAGTGTGTAGTTTAGCCTGTGAGTGCGCGTGTTCTGTAGGGCGTCAGTGCCATCTGTACAGTGTGTAGTTTAGCCTGTGAGTGCGGCGTGTTGTGTAGGGCGTCCTGTGCCATCTGTACAGTGTGTAGTTTAGCCTGTGAGTGCGGCGTGTTGTGTAGGGCGTCTGTGCCGTCAGTGTACAGTGTGTAGTTTAGCCTGTGAGTGCGCGTGTTGTGTAGGGCGTCTGTGCCATCTGTACAGTGTGTAGTTTAGCCTGTGAGTGCTCGTGTTGTGTAGGGCATCTGTGCTATCTGTACAGTGTGTAGTTTAGCCTGTGAGTGTGTGTGTTGTGTAGGGCGTCTGTGCCATCTGTACAGTGTGTAGTTTAGCCTGTGAGTGCGCGTGTTGTGTAGGGCGTCTGTGCCATCTGTACAGTGTGTAGTTTAGCCTGTGAGTGTGTGTGTTGTGTAGGGCGTCTGTGCCATCTGTACAGTGTGTAGTTTAGCCTGTGAGTGCGCGTGTTGTGTAGGGCGTCTGTGCCATCTGTACAGTGTGTAGTTTAGCCTGTGAGTGTGTGTGTTGTGTAGGGCGTCTGTGCCATCTGTACAGTGTGTAGTTTAGCCTGTGAGTGTGTGTGTTGTGTAGGGCGTCTGTGCCATCTGTACAGTGTGTAGTTTAGCCTGTGAGTGTGTGTGTTGTGTAGGGCGTCTGTGCCATCTGTACAGTGTGTAGTTTAGCCTGTGAGTGTGTGTGTTGTGTAGGGCGTCTGTGCCATCTGTACAGTGTGTAGTTTAGCCTGTGAGTGCGGCGTGTTGTGTTGGGCATCTGTGCCATCTGTACAGTGTGTAGTTTAGCCTGTGAGTGCTGCGTGGTTGTGTAGGGGCGTCTGTGCTATCTGTACAGTGTGTAGTTTAGCCTGTGAGTGCGCGTGTTGTGTAGGGCGTCTGTGCCATCTGTACAGTGTGTAGTTTAGCCTGTGAGTGCTCGTGTTGTGTAGGGCATCTGTGCTATCTGTACAGTGTGTAGTTTAGCCTGTGAGTGTGTGTGTTGTGTAGGGCGTCTGTGCCATCTGTACAGTGTGTAGTTTAGCCTGTGAGTGCGGCGTGTTGTGTAGGGCGTCTGTGCCATCTGTACAGTGTGTAGTTTAGCCTGTGAGTGTGTGTGTTGTGTAGGGCGTCTGTGCCATCTGTACAGTGTGTAGTTTAGCCTGTGAGTGCGTGTTGTGTTGGGCATCTGTGCCATCTGTACAGTGTGTAGTTTAGCCTGTGAGTGCTCGTGTTGTGTAGGGCATCTGTGCTATCTGTACAGTGTGTAGTTTAGCCTGTGAGTGTGTGTGTTGTGTAGGGCGTCTGTGCCATCTGTACAGTGTGTAGTTTAGCCTGTGAGTGCGTGTTCTGTAGGGCGTCTGTGCCATCTGTACAGTGTGTAGTTTAGCCTGTGAGTGCGGCGTGTTGTGTAGGGCGTCTGTGCCATCTGTACAGTGTGTCATTTAGCCTGTGAGTGTGCGTGTTGTGTAGGGCGTCTGTGCCATCTGTACAGTGTGTAGTTTAGCCTGTGAGTGTGCGTGTTGTGTAGGGCGTCTGTGCCATCTGTACAGTGTGTAGTTTAGCCTGTGAGTGTGTGTGTTGTGTAGGGCGTCTGTGCCATCTGTACAGTGTGTAGTTTAGCCTGTGAGTGCCGCGTGTTGTGTTGGGCATCTGTGCCATCTGTACAGTGTGTAGTTTAGCCTGTGAGTGCTCGTGTTGTGTAGGGCATCTGTGCTATCTGTACAGTGTGTAGTTTAGCCTGTGAGTGTGTGTGTTGTGTAGGGCGTCTGTGCCATCGGTACAGTGTGTAGTTTAGCCTGTGAGTGCGCGTGTTGTGTTGGGCATCTGTGCTATCTGTACAGTGTGTAGTTTAGCCTGTGAGTGCTCGTGTTGTGTAGGGCATCTGTGCTATCTGTACAGTGTGTAGTTTAGCCTGTGAGTGTGTGTGTTGTGTAGGGCGTCTGTGCCATCTGTACAGTGTGTAGTTTAGCCTGTGAGTGTGTGTGTTGTGTAGGGCGTCTGTGCCATCTGTACAGTGTGGAGTTTAGCCTGTGAGTGTGTGTGTTGTGTAGGGCGTCTGTGCCATCTGTACAGTGTGTAGTTTAGCCTGTGAGTGTGTGTGTTGTGTAGGGCGTCTGTGCCATCTGTACAGTGTGTAGTTTAGCCTGTGAGTGCGTGCGTGTTGTGTAGGGCGTCTGTCCCATCTGTACAGTGTGTAGTTTAGCCTGTGAGGTGCGCGTGTTGTGTAGGCGTCTGTGCCGTCCAGTGTAGAGTGTGTAATTTAGCCTGTGAGTGCGCGTGTTGTGTAGGGCGTCTGTGCCATCTGTACAGTGTGTAGTTTAGCCTGTGAGTGCTCGTGTTGTGTAGGGCATCTGTGCTATCTGTACAGTGTGTAGTTTAGCCTGTGAGTGTGTGTGTTGTGTAGGGCGTCTGTGCCATCTGTACAGTGTGTAGTTTAGCCTGTGAGTGCGCGTGTTGTGTAGGGCATCTGTGCTATCTGTACAGTGTGTAGTTTAGCCTGTGAGTGTGTGTGTTGTGTAGGGCGTCTGTGCCATCTGTACAGTGTGTAGTTTAGCCTGTGAGTGTGTGTGTTGTGTAGGGCGTCTGTGCCATCTGTACAGTGTGTAGTTTAGCCTGTGAGTGTGTGTGTTGTGTAGGGGCGTCTGTGCCATCTGTACAGTGTGTAGTTTAGCCTGTGAGTGCGCGTGTTGTGTAGGGCGTCTGTGCCATCTGTACAGTGTGTCGTTTAGCCTGTGAGTGCGCGTGTTGTGTAGGGCGTCTGTGCCATCTGTACAGTGTGTAGTTTAGCCTGTGAGTGCGCGTGTTGTGTAGGGCGTCTGTGCCATCTGTACAGTGTGTAGTTTAGCCTGTGAGTGTGTGTGTTGTGTTGGGCGTCTGTGCCATCTGTACAGTGTGTAGTTTAGCCTGTGAGTGTGCGTGTTGTGTAGGGTGTCTGTGCCATCTGTACAGTGTGTAGTTTAGCCTGTGAGTGCGCGTGTTGTGTAGGGCGTCTGTGCCATCTGTACAGTGTGTAGTTTAGCCTGTGAGTGTGTGTGTTGTGTAGGGCGTCTGTGCCATCTGTACAGTGTGTAGTTCAGCCTGTGAGTGCGTGTTGTGTAGGGTGTCTGTGCCATCTGTACAGTGTGTAGTTTAGCCTGTGAGTGCGCGTGTTGTGTAGGGCGTCTGTGCCATCTGTACAGTGTGTAGTTTAGCCTGTGAGTGCGCGTGTTGTGTAGGGCGTCTGTGCCATCTGTACAGTGTGTAGTTTAGTTGTGAGAGCGCGTGTTGTGTGGGGCGTCTGTGCCATCTGTACAGTGTGTAGTTTAGCCTGTGAGTGTGCGTGTTGTGTAGGGCGTCTGTGCCATCTGTACAGTGTGTAGTTTAGCCTGTGAGTGTGCGTGTTGTGTAGGGCGTCTGTGCCATCTGTACAGTGTGTAGTTTAGCCTGTGAG
Source organism: Cryptotis parvus (assembly GCA_021461705.1). Lineage (NCBI taxonomy): Eukaryota > Metazoa > Chordata > Mammalia > Eulipotyphla > Soricidae > Cryptotis > Cryptotis parvus. Next base: position 100,784 of record JAJIBD010006970.1, on the reverse strand, counting down.
TGCGTGTGTTGTGTAGGGCGTCTGTGCATTCCAGCCGTTACCTGCAGCTGATGAGCTCAAAAAAGAGCGAAACCCACGAGGTCCTGCAGTACTGGCTTAGGAGAACCAGCGCCTTGATTATGTCCCAGTTCCGAGCATGTCCCTCTGCCATTTGTGTCACTGCTCAGGCGTGCAATACCTGCTGTTGGGTCTCCTCACGCTCATGTGCTTACTCTCCCGTCCATTCGTTTCAGAAGTTGCCTGAATGAGACCATTCCAGAGGGAAATGTGGTGACCCGATCTGATAGAAATGACCGTGTTCTTTCCCTGGTCTGTCTCGCCTCTCCCACTCTCTCATTCCTCTACACAAGGACAACCTAGAATGGTCGCTTCTGAGCTCGTTTTCTGAGCTCTTGAATCACCCTGAAGCTGTGTATTTTTGATGCTCAGCCAGAATTTCAAATTCCCTCCACATCCCCAACATGCACTCATGTACACACACACACACACACACACACACACACACACACACACACACACCGGTTTAGTTCTCCTAGACTCATAGACTAAAGCCTCAGTGGCGCTTCTTGCCTGCCCTTTCCTCTCTCCATACCCCCACCAGTAAAGGATTGTCAGGCTCTAAGGTTTGCCTCTGACTCCTTTCCTAGGCCTCCGTTACTGCTTCCCTCAGACTGTATCATACCTCGTTTCTGACTGCTACGCTAATGGCCCAACTAACTCCAATTTCTTTTCTTATCCACTGTCTCACCTTCTCCTAAAATGTCTTCATGTTGGGGCTGGAGCAATAGTCCGGCAGGTAGGGCATTTATTTTGCCGCTGGCGGCCCGGGTTTGGTTCCCAGTATCCCATATGGTCTCCTAAGCACCACCAGGAGTAATTCCTGGGTGCAGAGCCAGGGAGTAACCCCTGAGGGAAAACATTAAAATGTCTTCATGCTTGCGCCGTCACACCCCTCCCGTGGCTCCACAATCGGACCAGCAGCCTTAGCCTGCGTCCCCACCTCTCTCTCAGCTCTCCTGCCTGCCCCTCACCTGTCAGCTTACTGCTCTTGTTTCCAAGATTCACTGTTTCCTCGTCAGTCCTGAACTCCCTCTAGAATGTCCTGCTGAATCAGCCCCAGCACTTCCCCGTCTGGCCATTTCCAGACAGATAATGCTAGCTAGGGGGGCATTAATATTGCTCACAATAACATTCTGCAATCTTGCAAACCACTTCTTAAATTGAATCACTGAGATAAACCATTACAAAGCTGTGTTCATACTCGCTCGCTGTCCTTCTCTCCCCCCTCTCTCCCACTCTCCCTCTCCCTCTCCCCTCACTCTCCCTCTCCCTCTCCCCTCACTCTCCCTCTCCCTCTCCCCTCTCTCCAACTCTCCCTCTCCCTCTCCCCTCTCTCCCACTCTCCCTCTCCCTCTCCTCCTCTCTCCCACTCTCCCTTTTTCTTCTCCCTCCTCTCTCTCTCCCTCTTCCTTTCCCTCTCCCTCTCCGTCACCCTCGCCTCCTTTTTGCAAGCCACTTTCTTACTGGAAAGCACCTATGACAGATATTTGCACCAGGGAACAAATACTGCAAATAAAGGCACACCCCACCGCACCCACCCCCCAGCCCAGCCCAGCCGGCAACCTTTAGCCTCAGCTTCTGGCTTCGTAAATGGTTTCTCCTTCAACCCTTCCTGCCTTGCTCTCTGCCACCCGCATGTGTTAAATTGATTGCTGCTCTAAACGCCCGTCATCTATGATCAGTGTTTGTCCCGTTCAGCGTAGCTCCGTGTCGGAGTCCATGATCTCATTGTCTTAGCATCTGTCATTCATGCATCCAAGTCAACACGGATGGAGTTGATGCAATCAAAATGATAGGCTGACTGTGTGTGGCTCTTCCCGTGGCCCAGGATGGAGGCTAGCTGTGTGGCTCTTCCCGTGGCCCAGGATGGAAGGGACCCTGTCACTGCAGGAAGCAGAGAGTCTCATCTACCACATCTTACTCTGTGGCTCCTGAGACCATCTGGGATCATGTAACTTTTTAAAAACTTGTGTTAAGGAACAGGCGAGATAACCCAAGGAGCTGAGTCCATGGAAGATGCAGGTTGAGTCCCTGGCGCCACAACATACCCCAGGCACAGAGCCAAGAGTAGCCCCTGAGCGTGGCCAGGCCTAGCCCTAGCCCCAAACTAAATAAGTTGAAGATTATCTTAAAATGCATGTTTATGAAAAGTAAAATCAGACCCACCCATTGAAAGTAGTAAATCTCATGATGGCAGAGCCTGGCAAGCTACCTGTGTCGTATTTGATATGCCAAATACCAGTAACAATTATAGACCTCATTCCCATCACCTGATGGAATGGTTTGAGGCTCTTCATGTTCCTGAGCAGATGCCCTTGGGCTACACTATCATGCGACAGGACATATGGAGACGTTACTGGTGCCCGCTCGAGCAAATCGATGAACAACGGAAGACAAGTGATACAAGTGAAGTGATTATTAGTCAGTGATTTGTATGCCCATGTATCTGGAGTCATGTAAAAATTTCTCCTGGGTTACAAGTAGAAAAAGTTTAAGGAAGTCTTGGGCTCGTCCATGGAAAAAAAAGATATTCTCAGAGCCAGTGGGGAGAGCCTGCGGACGGATTCAGGACACACTGAGGCCGCCGGAAGAACCTTGCCTGGGCTAGTGCGGAAATCTTCAAGGATGAGCGAGGATTTGCTGCCTGTAAATAGGTGCTCCAGCAAGTATTTTTATAGGTTTGGACTGTTTTCATGGAAATTTTGTTCACTCTGAACTACACAAGGTTCTTTGTTTCAGAGTAAATAGCACTTTTGTGTGACGACCTTGTATAAGTGTGGATGAATTAAGCTTTCTTTGAGTAAGTAGAAAAAGCACTGAATGCTTCGCCTGTACCACAGAAATACGTAGAAAACCGTCCTCAAACTCCATGGCCTAAAACAACAATTGATTGTTTCTTATGAATCTAAGGGCCTGCTAGTCGGTTGTAGTAGGGCCGGGTTTAGCTACTTCTGGCTGGCTCATTCCTTCATATAGAACCAGCTGGTCGGCAGGAGGGTGGGGCTGGGGAGGTCCCCTCCGCCCACATGTGTTGGATGCTAGCTCAGCTCCCCTCCATGAGCCCTCCCCTCCCCTCCCCCCCTCAAGTGCAGGCATGTTTCCACAGCAGTGGCAGCTTAGGAGAAGAGGCAGAAGCATGTAAGTGTCGGACCCACCTCAGCCTTCAAGCCTGCTTGGTCCTGCAAACCTACCACCTGCCCAAAGCACTGGCTCAAAGCAAGTGGTAGGTTTCAGTGCAGCGTTAGTGTGAGGGAAGCGTGAAGTTTGGAACACTAGAAACACACGCTCTGTCCTTGGCCTTGTGTTTTGCTGCCTGGGCACTCACTGCCCACTGGCCAGGTGCCCATGTTGCTGATAAGGTGTGAGTGCCCTAGAGGAGTGGTTCTCACCAAGAGGCCACAGATGACAGTCACAAAAATGGGGGGGGGGGGCACAGCTCAAAAAAAATGATGAGGAGAAGTGCTGTGGCGTTTTGCCTTCAGTCTGGGGATACATTTGAATTCAGCTGTCCAACAACGTGACTTGGTGCTCTCCATGCCGTGATGTAAACCCTTTACATAGTCTCGTCTTGGAGACTTTCTGACAGCGGTGGAACCTACAGCAAGAGAGGTTCTTGTGGAGAAAGGCTTACAATGGGCTCATTTCCAAAGGTCAGTCCTTCATTTCTCTCCCTAGCACTGAGGAGCTAGATGCTTTGTAACAGAACGATCTCCTAGGAACCTGTCAACACCACTCCCTGATGCGGCCTTTGGGCTCTGAGCTGTGAGAGAGCCGCACTCCTGTCGCCTTCGTTTTGATCTAGAGGAAGGGAGCTGTTCACTGAGGTGCCTTTGTTGCTGGAGGACTGAAGTACTTTAAGTACTGAAGTGCTTTGAGTACTGAAGCTCAAAGAAGCTCATTGAGTCTAATCCCAGTTATCCCCTATCATGCCACTAGATGGCGCTCAGACATTTGAAAATCTTTTTAGAGCTAAAACTCCTAGTTGCAAGAAATAAAGAAACTACAAATTAATGTTGTAATTCATATGCATACCTTAAGCCCTGTCAAAATAATCAAGAGCCTGAGTGGAAATATACTTACCTAGCCTTATGGTTTGCACCTAAGATTAGCAATCTTCTCAAAGAGGGGAGCTTAAACTGCATCATGGACATGAAATCACTTGAAACTCTATGTGAGTATAGAGATAGCAGCAGAAAGTGGTGAAGTCCTCAAAAACAGGTATGCAGAATACACCACAAATATCCCCTCTGGCCACATTTTTGTCTTGCATATCTTTAGTTATCCATGGTCAAGAGCAGCCCAAACGCATTGTGTACAGGGGCTGGAGCCATAATACAGTGGGTAGGGCATTTGCCTTGCACGTGACCAACACAAGTTTGATCCCCTGTAATCCTGAGCACCACCAGGAATAGTTCCTAAGTGCAGAGCCAGGAGTAACCTGACTTTGCTGAGTGTGACCCCAAAAAAATTTTTTAACTTGTGTACAATGAAATAGTTTTGTTAGCATTCTTTACTAATTAATTTTGTATTGCCATTGATGTACCCTGGAATAGAGTTTTGTGGGTGCAGCTTCACGCATCCCACACTGCTGACACTTGAGTGTGTGAGGCAGCCCCCACGCCCCAAAGCTCTGGTGTAATCTCCCTGTGAAACAGAGCCCTGCGCCTTCCACCCCACTCTCCCGTCTAGTAACAACCACATAGTTTCACCAGAGTTAGTTTTGGAAAAAGACGAAATCAAACTATTAGTTTTGTTGTTGTTGTTGTTTTGTCAGTTCTCCTTTGTTTATATTATATGAGCAAAAGCCTCCTTCCTTAATTCTCTAAGCACAACCCTGCCTACTCCATCCATCTTGTCCCAAGAAAGGAAACTTTCCTCCTCTTTATTTTTGTATGTTTTGAGGCCACACTGGCAGTGTTCAGGGCTTCCCCTGGCTCGGTGCTCATGGATCACTCCCAGCGGTTTTCAGGGGACTATATGGGTTGCCTGGGATGAAACCGGGGTAGGCCGTGTGCAAAGCAAGCTCGCTACCCACTGTACTATCATCTTGCCCCACCTTTTTTGATGGCACATAGAATCCCATTGAGATGGCTAACGAAGCATAGCTTCTTAAGTTGGTTGTCTGTTGATGAGCAGAGTTTAGGTTGATTGCATGTTTTGGTTTACCATAAGATGAGAGAGAGGAGGAGGAGGAGGAGGAGGAGAGAGAGAGAGAGAGAGAGAGAGAGAGAGAGAGAGAGAGCACATTTATATAACTTATGGCATATTGGTATTATTGTTCTATTGTTAGTGGGTTTTTTTGTTACTCTTTTACTGTGTTTAATTTATAATTAAACTACCATGCATATATGTGTATGTAGGAAAAAGAATTGTGTTTGCTGGTGGAGGGATGGGTGCTGTAACAGTGTATGACTGAAACCCAAATATGAACAGCTTTGTAAATGTCTATCTCAGGGTGTTACAATAAAATTTAAAAAATGGTGAAAGAATGAAGGATGACTTAAAAGCCAGCCTGAAAAAAGACCTGTGACGGCTCCCAGAAGCGGGAATCACTGGGGATTCGCCAGATGGAGTCAGGGTTAAGCCACTCCCCCTCCTCCATTTTGCCGAGCCTGGTGGACCCGCCCAGGAACTGCCGGGAACCAGTATGCGAGCTCAAGCGGCTGGGGAGACTGGAGCCCGGCTCGCGCGAGCCCAGCTGATGATGGGATCGAGGAGGGCAGATGGGTTTTGGGTGTTGGCTCATTGCCTCTGGGGGTCCGAGCAGCCAGATGAAACTTCGCCCATCACACTAGCCACCATCTTCGCTGTCCGGGCGCTGAGAAACTGACCCACGAACAAATCAACTGAGCAAAGAGCCAGTTCGAGACCCAGATCGCGGCCGCTTGCCGCGTGAACTAAAATAGTGAAACAGTAATGTCATTTAATGCACTGTATTCCATGAGACAGGAAAGTTTGTCGGGAAGGAGATATAGAGCGAAGGAAATGACATACAGAATCTCGGCGGGAGGGGAGGGAGGTGGGGACATTGGTGATGTAGATGGGGTTTGGGTGGAGGGGGATGGGTGTTGGAACACTGTGGATCCAAAACTCTACATGAGCACTTTCAATGTATGTCTAAAAGGGTAAGATATTTGGGGGAAAATAATAAAATAAAAAAAAAAAAAAAAAAGACCTGTAGAAACAGTCAACAGCAACAACAAGAGGAAACAGTGTTCAGAAAAGCGTTGTTTTGAAGGAAAGAATTTAGCATTTAAAATTTTAGACATGTTAAATTTAACATAACATTGTATATTCAATATAGATTCATGGTGAAGAAGAGTTATAAATTGTGTGTGTGTGTGTGTGTGTGTGTGTGTGCGTGTAAGAGACAGAAGCTGAGAGAATTATGGCTCATAACAACAAGTAAGAGTGATTAAAAAAGAACTGTGTTTGCTACTATTCCTATGTTGTAGGGCTTGCTACTATCCCTTTCATTTTACTCTTCCACTGGTGGTCTTAGATTCCCATAGATCCAGTGGGGCCACTATACTTGAATGAAGGACTGTCCTTTTACATTTTAAAGCTGGTCATGATGGCTACCTGAAGGACAGTATTCACACTAAAGGAGCCAAATGTGGAGAGATTTTTTGTTCCAATTAGAGTGAACTTATGCCAAAAAAAAAAAAGGTGCCTTTTAAAAGGAATGAAAAACAAGAAACACCTCTGATCTTTGGGTATGACATCTAAAAAATTAGCTGTGCTCTTTTTCTGCACGGGACCAGCAAACTTTCTGAAAAGAGCCAGGTAGCAGGGGCCGGACCGATAGCACAGCAGGTAGAGTGTTTGCCTTGCACCGGCCGACCCAGTTTTGATCCTTGACATCCCATATGGTCCCCGAGCACCGCCAGGAGTAATTCCTGAGCAAAGTGCCAGGAGTAACCCCTGAGCTTTGCCGGGTGAGACCCAAAAAAGAAAAAAAAATTAAAAAGTAAAAAGAGACAGGCAGCTAATATCTTGGGCCTGTGGGGCCTCTCTGCAGCTGTGCCGTCCATCGTGGCAGAAAGCAGCTAGAGGTGGAGAGATGAGCACGTTGACTGTATTCCGAGGAAGTTTAGGCAGCAGGCAGGTTCTGGCTGTGCACCGTAGATTCCTGACACCATCTGAAAGAGAGAACAAGGATTCATGAGTGTTTTTCCCTTCTCGCCCCTTTCTTTGGCTCTGTCAAATAAGGAGAGTCCAGATATCAGACACTTTTCACTGCCATGTCCTTTAGTACACACAAGGCTGGCTCAGGGTGATGCTTCTTTTTATTTATAAGGTCAAATTAAAAAATATAATTTTAGCTTGAGCAATTGTGTGTGTTCTCCACAATGGATTTTCTCGTCAATCATGGTACTACAGACGTCTGGGACTGCGTCGTCTCTGCTGCAGGGACACTCAGGGCTTTGTAGGAGGCATCAGGGTATCTCTGACTGCTCTGTCCACTAAATGCCAATGGAACATCGACTACACCCTTCTCTCCCCCGTTATGGCAGCCACCTATGTCTCCAGATAGTGGCACATGTCCCCAGGAAGCAGAATCAGCCCTGGCTGGGAACCACTGCTGTAGATACTTCAGGAGGAATTAAGAGAATATGACAGTGAGAATCAGGCACACAGCCCAGAATAGCCACCGAGATTACAAGCATTTCTTCAGGTTCAAGTGAAAAATATCAAAACCAAAAGGAACAACCAGCTTATTAGAAAGAGAAGGGCAGTAACATTCCCGTTTTCCCGGCAGAGCAGGCTGCAAAGTTGTGACGTTGTTCTCTGACATTGGACCGGAGAGATAGTACAGTGAGTCGGGCTCTTGCCTTGCAAGCAGCTGAATCACCTTCAATCCCTGGCATCTTAGGTGGTCCCTCGAGGCTGCCCCAGGAGTGACTCCTGAGCACAGGGCCAGGAATAAGCACAGCTGGGTGTGGCCCCCAAAACAATACAACAAAAGCAGGGGAGAGGAGATGTGTGGGTCAGGGAGGCAGATTGCGGGGTGGGAAGGGACTTGGGGGGCATTAGTGGAGGGAAGTTGGCGCAGGTGTGGGGCCCGGAGTTGGAGCGTTGCATGCCTGAGGCTCAGTTATAAGTAGCTCTGTAAATCATAGTGCCTTAATAAAAAGCGAATTGAAAGGTGAAGTTTGGACTTCTCTTCACTCAAGTCTTACCCGGGGAAGACTCGGGAGCATGAGGCAGTTACGGTGCATGGCCAGATTGGGAACTGTTAGAGATGATTTCTGTGATCCTCTTACAGGAAATGTATATTTTCCTAAATGCTTTGCATTGATTTTCTCATATCCCACAAGGACAAATCGAAATTCATGTATTAAGGCTAACACACACTCATCATTATATGTAAACTTGGATCCATGATTTTGATCTGCTCTAACAGAGCCGACTTTGGCTCCGGCCTCCCCCAGTATGTGTTAGGAGACAGTTTTCCTTACGCCATGTCATAGTTTCTTTGTTTTTAGTTTTGGCTTTCAAGAGGCATGAAGTCACCTGAGGTCCTGATTTCTGCATAATCTGACGGGAAGAAAAGTGAGCTTGCTGTATGGTTAATGTGTTTCTCTTTAATCTGCAGAACGCTCTCTTCAGCTGCATTAGCAGAAATGAAAGTAAGTATATTTTCCACAACTCTACAAGCTGTTCAGAGATCAGGGTTTCTCAAATGTGATTTAGCTTTTATAACTATGGCCGAGCCTGGCATTGGGAAGCGGCCAGTTGGGAAGCCACTGGGTCACTGAGGGCGTGTGTGTTCTCTCGTTGTTGGCGCGTTCAGACCACACGTTGGTCTCAGCCACTCCCACGCCTTGCTTGCATGGAACAGCAGGTCACGCGTGCAGGGCGGGAAGGACGATGGCGCCCCACTTGAATGAAAGGGTGGGTGGAAGCGGTCCCTGCTGGTGGCTGCCCCTCGGTTCACTAGGCCTCGCCGCCTGCTCACTCTGGGCCAGGCAGGCAGACACTCAGCTGTGAGGACACAGCCTAAACGTGGCGCTGAGGAGGACAGCGTCACTGACGGAATGCTCAGAGAGGAAGAAGGGAATCCCGTCTGCTGTGCTCAGAGGATGTGGGCAGCTGGGCTCGGCCTGGAAGGGAAGAGTGAGACCCTCAGGGAGAAAACACAGAGCGTGAGAGGTGTTTCCTCAGCGGGCGGCAAGTGGTGTCAGAGAAGCAGCAGTCCTCAGTGCTTTTCTCCGCTCCCCTCTTTGGGGTCCAGCCGGTGTCGCCCACAGTTACGGACATGCGAGTTTCCGTTTGCCGCATAGGGAAGGAACCATAGCCAAGCATCCCTTGTCTTCCTGCTCTTCCTCACTGCTTCTGTCCTCCACATAGCCCCCACACACGGTGTAGCCTCCTGGGGAGACCCTCACAACTATGGGCGTCAGTCACATTGTACTCGGGGTGTAAACAATTCAGCAGTGAGCACAGCTAAGTTTGGCGGCAATTACAAATCCAAAGTCGGTGGCACAGCGCGGATGAAAACACGCTGAAGTCTGTCCTGCTTCCGCTCAGCGCTAGTTTAATTTGAGGCCGGAGCCATAGTTCAGCAGGTGTGTGTTTGCCTTGCGTGTAGACTGACCTGGGCTCTGTTCCAGTACCGCAGACGATTCCCGAGACCCGCCAGGAGTGACCGCTGATCACAGAGCCAGTTGTTAAGCCTGCATACTGCTGGGTGTGACTATTTTTTTATTCTTGGCTAAGAATAAACAAATAATAATTTATATATGATTATATCATGTGGTTATCACTTCTGGAAGTCTCCTAAGTACCTTTATTCTTGGCTAAGAATAAATAAATATAATTTGTGTATGATTGTATCATGTGATGATCACTCCAGAAGTCGCCTAAGTTCCATGCTCACTCCCCTGGTGTGTGGGGCTCACCAGGGCCTGATTTTGGTTCCTCTACACCATCTCCTTACTGCCCCCACGGCCTTGCCTTCCCGGTTCCCTGGAGCCTCCGCAGATGTCTCTGCCCTCCTCTGAGCGTCTCTTGTTCTCTAGCATCGGTCCATCACCTGAGTAACCCCCGCATTAGCTCTGCGCAGACGCCTTACATGGCGCCCTCCCTGATCTCTAAAGAGGCATCAATGCAAGTTTCATATTTCTTTCCAGCGTAGTTTTTCACTTTGGGGTATTGAAGCTTCCAGAGCAGTCACAGGTAAAGACTTCACTCAGGAATATTCTCCGAAGCAGTCAAGTGCAGAGTGTGGAACTTTTATGTTGTTTCAGGAGAGTCATAAGTTTTTCAGGCTTATGAGATGATTCTGGTACCTTGTTTGTTTGTTTGTTTGTTTGTTTGTTTGTTGATCCTGTTTCATATATGACGCCAAAAGCAAGGCATTTGAGATTTGGGTTTTATGTTTTGCTTTTGCTTTACTTTTGCTTGTAAATTGCTACAAATTTAACAGTAGTGAACTGTTCCAGGGGCTCCCCAAAGAGGCACAGTGGTCATTTGGGAAGAGAGTCTGGTTGTGGGAAGCTGGTCTGTGTTTTGTGGGGCATTTTCTAACATTTGCCCCCAGCGCTCAATCCCAGCCATTGTCCCCAAGTCTTGCTGACCAGCAGAAACCCTGCTCCGTGCCTCGCGATTCATCCCCGGGCATGGAACGGCTCCCGCTGAGAGAACGCGGGGCTGAGACTTGAAGCGGACGAATAATGACTTCCTCACACAGCGAGCACCTGAATGTCCCCGTGACTTTGCTCCCAGTGGTGTTAGTTCCAAATACAAATCTTCTAAATAAAGAACAGTTTATTTCTCTAATTCACGAAGACGCGTATGGCTCCATCACTACTGTGCTGGTCCCGCATTGGCACCGGCCGCCCCCATCTCTGTGTCCTCTCCTCCGTGCAGTGGGCTCCATGTGCTGCGGCTATGCGGGCCATCACACCAACTGCCACGAGTACTGCCAGGCCATCTTCCGAACGGACTCCTCGCCCGGGCCGTCTCAGCTCGAAGCCGTGGAGAATTACTGCGCCTCCATCAGCCCGCAGCTCATCCACTGCGTGAACAACTACACCCGGTCCTACCCGATGAGGAACCCGACAGATAGTAAGTGAAATGACCGCGCTTCTCTCAGTTCTCTCAACAAGTGATACAAAGAAAAGGATAATAACAATACTAATCTGGAAAGACTGTGGTCAGTCCTTGGAGAGCTCTTCCATTCGGCGTCATTTAGGACGTCAGCAGCTCTGGTGTGTTGGTGACTCAACTTGGACACGGCTGTCACAGCTGTAAGGCGCCAAGCGAGGCCAACTTGTAAGGGAGTGACTGTTCTGCGGGCGGGAGAATTCACGGGTACAGACACTTTCGGTGGGGCTGTGGCAGGATGTCTATGAGCAGGCCAAAGAATTGTACCTTTTGGTTTAGAAATTCCCCTTCTCGGAATTGGTGCAGCAGGAAAGTTTACAAAAATGTATTTGTGCATGGAAAAGATGTTTACTCCACGCAGGTAATAAAGAAAATAGAAAGAGCCCAAATCTCTCTGAGGAGAGGGTTGATTTAAGTCGAGTAAACAAGTCATACCTAGGTAATAATAATAGGATCTAACCAATATTTTTAAAAGAAATGTATGTCTTTCCGTTCATCATCGATTTGCTCGGCGGGCACCAGTAACACCTCTATATGACCTGTCTCATGCAAGTAGAGCCCAAGGGCACCTGCCTGCTCCAGGAACATAAAGAGCCTCAAACCATTCCATCAGGTCATGGGAATGAGGTCGATAATTGTTACTGGTATCTGGCATATCAAATACAACACGGGAGGCCTGCCAGGCTCTGCCGTGCGGGTAGCATACTCTTGTAGTCATCTCTAAATCCAGAATTTATTGATGAACCGTGTGGTCGCTTGTGGGTGGAGTTCTGACGAGGGGGGAAGTCCGGATGTGGAAAATGGAGGCCCTCATGGAGTGGGGGGGGTCGTCTGGCTTGTTGTGAGGCTCTGCTGGGGTGGCAGGTCAGGGCTAGAACCCGCCATGCCTCCCCGGGTGCCTCGTGAGCGGCTGGGCACAGAAAGAGCCAGTAGCAGCTCTGCCCCATGTCTGTGAGTCTCTGGATCAGCATACCTGGGCGGATTAAAAAGAAAAAAAATCTGCCGGAGCGATAGCCCAGCGGGTAGGGCATTTGCCTTGCGCTGCCGCCCATGCCCGCCAGGTTCTATCCCCAGCATCCCATATTGTCCCCCGAGCACCGCCGGTAGTAATTCCTGAGTGCAGAGCCAGGAGAAACCCCTGAGTATTGCGGGTGTGACCCAAAAAGAAAAAAAAAGGGGCCGGAGGCGATAGCCCAGCGGGTAGGGCGTTTGCCTTGCATGCGGCCCGCCTCTGCCGGCCCGGGTTCGATCCCCGGCATCCCATATGGTCCCCGAGCACCGCCAGGAGTAATTCCTGAGTGCAGAGCCAGGAGAAAGCCCTGAGCATAGCCGGGTGTGACCCAAAAAAAAAAAAAAAAAGACTGCTGCAGGGTGGATCTCTATGATCAAGGCTGTGATAGGCTGGTCTGCTGGGTGGCGTTCTGAGGAAGTCCGGATGTGGAAAATGGAGGCCCTCATGGAGTGGGGGTGTGGTCTGGCTTGTTGTGAGGCTCTGCTGGGCTGGCGGGCTAGGGCTAGAACCTGCCATCCCTCCCGGGCACCTCATGAGCGACTGGGCACAGGGAGAGCCAGTAGCAGCTCTGCCCCATGTCTGTGAAATGTATGTAAAAAATAAAATTTAAATAAGTTTATATAGAGATAAGGCCTAGACATGATCAACAAAATAAAACAAGTTGTTGGCTAAAAGTATAGTGTGTTCTCTAATCATGAACTGTTTGTTCCATCATAGGTATTTGTGAGGTTTGAAATCTCACCAATGAATATTTTATTACTGTTGTAATAAAAGTGGGGAGAGGGGTCGAGAGATAGTACAGGGGTTCAGGCATCTGCCTTGTGCACAGCCATCTTTGGTCCATTCCCAGTCACAGCATATGGATGCCCCAACATTGCCAGGATAGATCCCTGAGCCCCAGATTTGGCCCAAAAACAAACAAAAAAGAGTGAGTGAGAAGAGATCTTGACACTTTTTAGAAATCAAAGCCTTCTCATGGAGCCAAAAAGATAACATAGCAGGAGGGTGCTTGCTTGCACAAGACTGACGTAGGCTGGGCTGGGCTTCACCCCCCCCAACTCTGCATAAAGTTCTCTAAGATCCCCCAGGAGTGATCCCTGAGTGCGGAGCCATGAGTAACACCTGAGCACCACCAGGTGTGGCCCAAAAGCAAAGACAGATGGGTTAGAGGAACCATCCACCCTACACCCCATGGGGTCTTCAGACACTCAGTCTTGTGTGTCTAGTAATCTCTCTTCCCTTTTTGAGGCACTCAGACTTGAAAGAGCTGACTAGCCAGCTTACAAAGCGCTGATGTAGTGACCAGGCGCCAGTGCTTGGACTCACACTGCGTAGAGTTGCTCTGTGGGTTCATAAGGCGCCAGTGCGTGCTTGCCTGGCCAATCTTTAAAGCAGACCTCTTAAGGTTAGGGCGTTCTGTGATGTGGTTATTTGGTGAAACGCAGGGAATAAATGAAGCATTTTCTATTTAAAACAAAACTAACCCAATTTCTGTTCCTAGGGGTGCTCAGGAAGCTTGTTGGTCAGTCTCAGCCGTGCTTGGCTGATTGTGCAGGCTTGACTGACCCTGCAGAGCTTGGGCCAGTGATGCAGTCTTGGGGTCACCAGGGCCGGCCCACCTATGATGTTGAGGGGGACAGGGGAGGTGGGCAGGGGGTTGAACTCAGGTTCTCTCACATGCAAGACATGACCTCTAGCCCGTAGCACTGTCTCCCCAACCCCTTCATTCATCTAACTCCAAGTTTAGTTTGGAGCCACACTTTGTGGTGTTCAGGGACTTCTCCCACACACTGAACTAGCTCTCTGCCCCCTGAATTATTTTAAAGGCAAATCTGCCTTTACTGGCTTGTAGGTCGTACAGAGGCGCTGCTAGAGCTCAGATGCCATAGCCAAGAAAAGGGGAGTCACCAGTGATGTATCAGTGGGCTTCGCTGAATCGAAAACAGGACCATGCTGTGGCTGGGTGGAGAGTGCAGGTCTTGTATGTGGGACTTCCTGGCCTGAAACCCCAGCACCACAGAAGGAAATGCCAAAGACACCAGAAAACAGTTTCCAATAAACCTTTCTGAATTTTCATCTGATTGAAAGTACTCTTTCATTCTCTATAGAAAGTTAAGGGTGGAAGTATCCTTGTTTGATATTGTATTATTTAACTTTCAATTTACTCATACTTATTATTATTACTTATTACTTATACTAATATATAAAGGTTTTCTGTCACAGAATGTAATGAAATCTGGCGTTTGTGATTTTTTTAAAACTGATCAACCAGGGCAGAGTGATAGTACAGCAGGGAGGGGTATTTGCCTTGAATGGAGCCAACCTGAGTTTGATTCCTGGCATCCCATATGGTCCCCCGAACACCACCAAGAGTGATTCCTGAGCACAGAGTCAGGAGTAATCCCTGAGCATTGCAGGGTGTGGCTAAATGAATAAAACAAAAAAATAATAAATTGATCAACAATGGTCATTTGTCACTTGTCTTCCCGTTGTTCATCGATATGCTCGAGTGGGCACCAGTGACTTCTCCATATGTCCTGTCACATGCTAGTGTAGCCCAAGGGCCACGGCTCACTCCAGGAACATGAAGAGCCTCAAACCTATTCCATCAGGTCATGGGAATGAGGTCTGTAATTGTTACTGGTTTTTGGCATATCAAATACGACACGGGTAGCTTGCCAGACTCTGCCGTGTGGGTGGCATACTCTTTTTGTTTTGGGGGGGTGTTTGCATTTTTTTGGGGTGGGATACTCTTGTAGTAGCCTCTCATCTTGTGCATGTTATGATGAACAATGATAAATAAATAAAATTTGATACTTAACACATGGGAAATAAAATAAGCCATTTCTCTCGCTGTGTTAAAAGCACATTTTTTATGCAGTCTTTAGCATGAACTAAGTCCTGCTGTTGAATAGCTTCTTTTCACCTAGGGATAGTGCTATACAGCACTCAGACCAGGGACAGTGGTGGTTTCTGATGATAGAGGACTTGTCCGCCTTCAGCTCCTCGCCTCTCAGTTACACTGTTCAGTGCAGAGTAACAGAGAAGCGGCTGGTGGAGGGCCCATGGTGATCTATGTAACAGCTCCCCACTCACTCTCTGCTGTTCTGAGCCATCAGCCTCTTAAAGCCCTTTGTACTCTGGACATGTAGGTTTGTATTGCTGTGACAGAGCCGAAAACCATGCCTGCCAAAATGCCTGCAAGCGAATTCTGATGTCTAAGAAAACCGAAACAGAAATTGTTGATGGCCTCATCGAGGGCTGCAAGAACCAGCCCTTGCCTCAGGATCCGCTGTGGCACTGTTTCCTGAAAGCTTCGCAGTCTGTTCACCCTGGAGTTACCTTGCACCCGCCTCCTTCTACTGGCCTCGATGGGGCGAAATTGCATTGCTGTTCTAAAGCAAACACTTCGACTTGTAGGTCAGTATCTCATTTTCCGTTGTCAATGCCAGAAAGAAAGCAGCATTTTACTTATGTTGTCAGTCTGGCAAGTGTGTGTTACATTCTTGGGCTATATAGACTAAGAATTCAAGAGGTATGAAATATTTCATGTTTCCATCTATTATGTATTCAGTATGTTTTGAGGTTTGAAAGACTACTATTAGCAGGGCAGTAAATATTTAAAGATCCTGGGGGCTTGAGAGATGATAGTACAGCAGGTAAAGTACTTGCCTTGCATGCAGCCAACCTGGGTTCAATCCCCAGCACCCCATTTGCTCCTCTGAGCACCTCCAGGAGTGACCCCTGAGCACAAAACCCTGACCCTTCAAGCACCACAGGTATGGCCCAAAAACTGAAAATTAAAGTTCATGCAAAATGGAGTCTGCCTTCAAGGAAATCATTCAGTAAGAGGTTTGACTGACATCTTAGAGATAATCTCTTTGTTAATTGTGAAACTTTGAACTTAACACTAGATCACGTATGTGCACAAGTTATATATAAATTGCCATTGTATGACATCTTTAGGTATAAAAAATTAACAATACAATGGGGGTAAAGAAACAATGTAGATATGAGTAAATGTAGATGACTAATGTAAAAGGTAAAATACAGGTGAAATTTACAAGTTTGCTCAATAGAGATATTTGGGGTAGAAAGGGCCACATGTTAATAGATGATCCGGATAGTAATATGACATGCCAATATTAAAGCAATACTTCCTGTGGTTTCTCAATTGTGACCTTTAGCCGCCCCCAAAAAAATAGTGCCTTGAGTAGCTTCTCAGACTTTACCAAAGATATGACACATCTGGAAAATATCCAGAATAATTGAACCAAAAGTCTTCAAGAAAAAAATGCCGTTAATTTGTGATGAAGGAAATTGAGTTTCTAGATTATATTATTTATGGAGGGATGTTGAGTAGTTGATTGACTATCTGCAGAAGAGTTGATGTCTAAAGCCTCAGATCATGATCCCTGTGCCACCCCAGAGTGGTCTTAGAGGAGGTGCTCTGGTGCCTTCTGAGGTTTTATGGTTCTCTGCACATGCACGTCCTCCTAGTTCAACTGCATAGAAAATGGTTGGTATCATCTTATGATTTATATTGATCTGCAAAACTCTTTATGTAGAAAAAACTAACTCTGGAATCTTTTTTCAATCTGTCAGAGAGCATGTAGAGAATTAACAGAGGAAGAACTGCTTTCCTGATTGTAGTATCTGCTGTAACTTGATCTCCAATCTCATCCCCATGATATATCATTTTCACTGAAAACAGGAAATTGTCACTTTGATTTTCCACTGCACATTCAGTGTCTTCAAACAATGGTGAAAGAAAGAGCAAGATTATAAAAGTAAAAATACCCTCTTCATGGGGCTGGAGTGATAGTACAGAGAGTAGGGCAGTTGTCTTGTAAGCAGCCAACCTAGGTTCAATCCCTGACACCACATATAGTCCCCAAGCCCCACCAGTAGTGATCCCTGAGCACAGAACAAAGAGTAATCCCTGCACACCACTGAATGTGACCCCAAACAAAAATATCCTCTGTTAGGTCAATAATGAGACTCCAAATATGTTTGGATTGAAAAATTTTACTTGTGATTTCGTATATTTAACTGGTATTAAAATTTCATATAGTGGATATCTATTACATTTATAGATTTAAAAAAGTCAGATTAATGAGTTCAATGTGTGAAAGTACTTTAGAAGTGGTACAGATAGTAGTTAAGCTATATATACTTGCCTAAGTTGCATTTTGTTTTGGGTTTTTGCTTGGTTGATTGGTTTTGGTTTTTTGGGTCACACCTGGTGATGCTCAGGTCTTACTCTTTGCTCTGAACTCAGGGATCACTCCTGGTGGGCTCGAGGGGACCATATGGGGCACCAGAGATTGAACCCAGATCATCCACATGCAAGACAAACACCCTACCCACTCTTCTATTTTCTCTGGTTCTGCTTAAGTTGCTTTGTAATCAAGTACTAAAATAATGATGTATAGGCTGGAGCTATAGCACAGTGGGTGGGCATTTGCCTTGCATGCAGCCAACCTAGCCTCGATCCCCAGTATCCTTATGGTCCCCTGAGCATGGCCAGGAGTAATTCCTGAGTGCAAAGCCAGGAGCAACCCTGAGCATCGCTGTGTGTGACCCAAAAGTTAGATAGCTAGATAGCTAGATTGCTAGAGTAGCTAGATAGCTAGATGATAGATAGATAGATAGATAGATAGATAGATAGATAGATAGATAGATAGATAGATAGATAGATAGATAGATAGATAGATAGATAGATAGATAGATAGATAGATAGATAGATAGATAGATAGATAGATAGATAGATAGATAGATCAGACAGACAGGCAGACAGATAGATGATAGATGTATATTAACTGTAATAGAACTTAGAATCTTTGAAATTCACAAGATTTTTATGTTATTTGTCTTCATGACATTTAAGGAATATGGTGATTCGGCATAGTTTTTCAGGGAGAAGCTAGGAACTCAGGTCTGCAATACTTCTTAAAAAGTGGTCTGAGGAGACATGTCACAGTTTTGCCACTAGAGATTAGAACATGAATAAATAGTGGCATATATCTTCATGGAAGCAAAACCATATGCTTAATCTGACTTTAAGTAAAAAGTAAAGGGATCATAAATATAGGGGGGAAATAATTATGCCAAGAGTAATGATATGAAAATATGTGATTAAACATTAAATAAGTATTAAGCATTAAATGTGTCATTAAACATTAATTTATATATTGATCTTTCAAGCAACTGCGGTCCCAGGGAAAGAGATAGGTGAGAAAAGGGGAAATTTCTTTCTCGTGGGGAGAGAACACCTTTTTCTGACTCTATTATAGAAGCTAGATCTTATTTCTTTGGTTTTTGTTCTTCTCCCACTCCAACTTGGTTTAGTTCTGAACAATATAGTTCACAGGGTTCAGGTTTTCTGCAATATAGGCAGCTTTTCATTTGGATCGCCCCTAATTGTTCTTTTTTTGTTTCAGAGAGGCTGTGCACTAAACTTTACAGCATGAGCTGGGGCAGTGCCCAGAGTTGGCAGGAGTTTGACCGCTTCTGTGAATATAACCCTGCGGAAGTGTCCATGCTGACCTGCTTAGCAGATGTCCGAGAACCTTGCCAGTTGGGCTGTAGAAACCTTACTTACTGTACTAATTTTAACAACAGGTAGGAACACATGGCATTAATCCACATGGTATGGAAATGTTTTATCACATCACGTTACTCTGATTTTGTTCCTGGTAAGTTCAAATGATGTGGTGTTTCTTTATTACTTGGTCTCCCAGTGCCGTGTTCCAGCTGATGAATCATCCAATGAGAAGGAAAGACAACAGCCGAGCCCTTCAGATCTAGACATACTTTTAGCTTCTTGGTTCAAAAATGCTTCCCTGCTTCAGTCTCGCATCCTTCTCCTCTTTGGGCTGCACCACCGGAGAGTGCAGAGTGAACATTGTCTGCGTTGTGTCATCCCAGTGCCTCCCGTGGGCGGTTTACTCTGAAGAGTCTTCAGGATGGTTGGGGTCTTCACCTTGAGTCCGCTGTCCCATTCAAAAAAAAGTTTCCTTGCAGAAGCAGTTCAGTGAAGTGTGGGGTTTTGTTGGCTTGGTCTTGGCTTTGCTGCTGCTCCTTCTGCTCCCAGCAAAGGTTTCTCCTGACATTGTCCAGAGAGCCTTAGTACCAGGGGTCAAACCCAGGACTCCTGCATACACACTGTCCAGCCCATGAGCCATTTTCCCAACCTTTACTCTATCGTGGGCAATAAGGAAAATGAGGAACCAGGAGCTAAGCTAAGAACTGAAGAAACTGAAGAATGCAGCAAAATAGTTCTCAGAACCGTAAAGAGCCTCTCATAAAGGATCTTGGGAGGGGACGTCTACTGAAGAGGTGACTTTGGGAGCTGCAGTCTAGGAGGCAAGAGCAGAGGAGTAAGAGGAGTAAGGATGCCGGGAGTAAGGTTGCTTCAGACTAGCCAGAAGGAAGTTCACAGGGGCTGACTTCAAGCTGACATGCATCCTCCCGAATGTATTTGTGGTGGTGGGAAATGTACACCATGGTGAAGGGACAGGTATTGAAATAAAAGAAGAAAAAAGAAAGTATTCAGGTTAAGGCCAGGAGAGAAAGTTCAAGAGCTGGGGTGAAGGATTTGCGTGTGAGAAGCTCAGACTCCATCCCTTGCACCGTCTGGCCCCCAAACACCAAGCTCCAAGCTGAGAGTAGCCCACACTTCCAGGTCTGACGCCAAAAAACAAAGAGGTTGACCTGTGGCCAATATTGTCATCCTGCTGAGAAGGGAAGAAAGGGGAACTGAAACACGGAGGCTGAAGAGGAATAAATTGTCTGAGAAGGGCAAACCGTGTAGTTGGGTCTTGTATCTCTGAAGGTCTGCTACTAAGAGGGCGGTCATGGCCATATCCTGCTTATCTTAAGAATTTCACAATCTGATAAGTGTTCTAGTTTAAAAGCTTTTCTAGGGACAAGAGAAATAGTACAAGGGTTAAGGCACTTGACTTGCATCGGGCTGACCCTGACTCAAATCCCCCACACTACATCTGATCCCCGAGCACCACCAGGGGTCACTCTTGGAGCACAAAGCCAAGAATAGTCTCTGAGCTCCACTGGGTGTTTCCAAAAAAAAGTTTGAGAACCATTTGGATAAATGAATTGTGATCTACTTATTAATGGAATCCTATTCAACAAAAGAACAGGTCTATGTACACTGCAGTGTGGGTGAGTCTCAGAATATCATTCAGCTAAAAACCCCAGACCCTGGAGAGGAGGTAGAGTGTGGCTCTGTTGTTATCAATTCCTACAACAGGCAACCTTGACCTCTAGACATGTAAATTGGAATGGTGGTGACCGGGAGGGCATTAACTGGACACACAGGGAAACTGCCTCATATAATAGAAATGTTCCTTAATCGATTAGGACCTGCCTGTATAGATAGAGGCATGTATCGAGGCCGACACTCCATCTTAGCCTTTTGTTTTTATAAATTGTACCTCAATTTTAATCTAGAGATAATGATCCCATTCAGAGCTTGTCAGAGTTCTCAAATGCCTCACAAAAATGTGTGCTTAAAACATGTGGTCAGCATCTTGACACTCAGCGAGGCCTCCCTGAAGCTTCCTCCTTTGAAGGCCTTTGCTGAGGTTCCTGAACTGTCTTCTTTGTGAAAATCAGCTTTCCCTGGTGTATGTCTAGGGAAGGATCTTACCCTCGTCTCTAGAAAAAGAATTGCCTCTCGACTCCACCTGGTCATTTCTCTCTTCAGGCCAACAGAGCTTTTCAGGAGCTGTAATGCCCAGTCAGACCAAGGAGCCATGAATGACATGAAGCTGTGGGGGAAAGGAAGCATCAAGATGCCGTTTATCAGCATCCCGGTTCTCGACATCAAAAAGTGCCAGCCAGAAATGTGGAAGGCCATCGCTTGTTCCCTGCAGATCAAACCGTGCCATAGTAAATCCCGGGGAAATATTATCTGCAAGTAAGTGTTTTCATCATCATGACCTCCACTTTGGGGTTCAAAACCCTCCTGGGTCTCCACCCGCGGTCTTCCTTTAGGATTCTCTATTCCCACCGTTTCCCTTTGCAGTCATTGCCACTTTTGCAATGCTTTCCCATTTTTACCTCCTTTACTTAAAGGACTTTTACTGCCCCCATCACCATTTGCCCTCTGCCTATTGTGGCCCTCCAGGTATAGTCAGGGGGTCCATTCTCAGAAATGTATCATTAGACTTCTTTGTCCTTGTGCAAGTAAAGTCTAATTATGAAGCCCTAGGCTGGGTAACCTGCTTCCGTGGCTGCCATGCCAAGCCTGTTGGTATAGTCCACCCAATAGGAGGTAACCTGCTTCATGCCGAGCCTGTTGGTATAGTCCACCCGCGAGCCACCCAATAGGAGGTAACCTGCTTCACGCCAAGCCTGTTGGTATAGTCCACCCAATAGGAGAACCATTGCGTGTTCATCCATCACTGGCCAACATGTGATGTGTGCCTAATGGTGCCTGCCATTCCTGTGAAATCCCCCCTCATTTCTCCAGTTGCCAGCAGTTTCTCTTACCAAAATTTCTATATACCTTTACTACCTTTTCTCCTGAAGAACTTTATTTTTTTCCTTGTTAACTGTAGTGCTATTTTATTTTTTTATTTATTTAATTTCTGGCTTGTTGTGAGGATCTGCTAGGGTGGCAGGCCAGGGCTAGAACCTGCCATCCCTCCCGGGCGCCTCATGAGCGGCTGGGCACAGGGAGAGCAAGTAGCAGCTCTGCCCCATGTCTGAGAGTCTCTGGTTCAGCATACCTGGGCCGGATTGAAAAAAAAATGCTGCAGGGTGGGTGTCAATGATCAGGGCTGTGATAGTCTGATCTGCAGGGTGGAGTTGTGATGAGAAAGAAGTCGGATGTGGAAAACGGCGGCCTCCATGGAGTGGGGGGGTCGTCGACCCTCAGCAGAGCCTCCACAACAAGCCAGACGACCCCCACTCCATGAGGGCCTCCATTTTCCACACCCGGACTTCCCCTCATCAGAACTCCACCCAGCAGACCAGCCTATCACAGCCCGGCTCGGCCGCGCGTTCATCAATAAGTGCTGGATTTTGAGATGACTACAAGAGTATGCTACCCGCATGGCAGAGCCTGGCAAGCTACCCGTGTTGTATTTGATATGCAAGATACCAGTAACAATTACAGACCTCATTCCCATGACCTGATGGAATGGTTTGAGGCTCTTTATGTTCCTGGAGCAAGCAGGTGCTCTCTTGGCTCTACTTGCATGAGACAGGTCATATGGAGATGTTACTGGTGCCCGCTCGAGCAAATCGATGATGAACAGGAAGACAGTGATACAGTGATACAGTGATTTATTTTAATTTCATTGTCCCATTACACCTTACATAACACTGTGGTTTACAAAGTTGTCCCTGACTATTTGGTACAGGCATTAAATATTCCAGCACCAAACCTACCACCATTGCAGCTTCCCTTCACCAATTTTCCCAACCACCCCTTAAGCGTGTCCCCAGAGCAGGCCCCTCAATAATGTGTTTTATATTGCTTATTATAATTTGATAAAAAATGATCCAAAAAAGTGTTTCCTCAGAAGAAAGTTAGTGAAGATTATGTATCTCACTATGGAGCTACTAATATTATGAAGATATTACAGGTTACTCCTGCTGTCTTGATACTTTATTGAGATTGGATGCCTTCTATATTACATCCCATCCAGTCTGGTGTGTTACTCAGTGTTGTAGAGTTTGAGGTGTTATAGAGTTTAAGGTGTCCATAGAATCCAAAATTTTAACGAGGTGAAACAGCTGGAGTTAAATTTTTTGACTGGGTGGTATTTAGGGCATGTGTGTGACTGCCATGGCTTCTGGAAGTATAGGGAGAAGGGGGAGGTAGCTCATCCCTGACTCCGTGGAAAGCCTGGAGATTTCAGTCAGAAGCCCTGCATACCTGAGTTTTTCAGCAAATTAATTTCTCGATGACACTTGCCCCAAGTAGTGGAGTCCAGCCAGGAACATGGCAGCAGTTGTGGGATGTGGAGTTTTTCTGTTGCCATGGCTGTTTGTTCAAGTGCACGGCTCACCCACCCCTCACCCACACTCCCCAGGTACCCCGAGTGACTCAGCCCAGTGTTGGGTCCAGAAGAATCTCTGCATCTTCTTGATCTCTCTGAGAT
Organism: Cryptotis parvus; assembly: GCA_021461705.1. Classification (NCBI taxonomy): domain Eukaryota; kingdom Metazoa; phylum Chordata; class Mammalia; order Eulipotyphla; family Soricidae; genus Cryptotis; species Cryptotis parvus. Next base: position 77,465 of record JAJIBD010006970.1, on the reverse strand, counting down.
TTATTTATGAGTCTCTGGGTCCTGCCCAGTAAAAAGACATGGCACTGGAGGTCTCTTCGCTGTATCACTGTATCACTGTCTTCCCATTCATTATCGATTTGCTCGAGTGGGCACCAGTAACATCTCCATATTTCCTGTCTCATGCTAGTAGAGCCCAAAGGCATCTGCTTGCTCCAGGAACATAAAGAGCTTCAAACCATTCCATCAGGCATGAGAGGTCTGTAATTGTTACTGATATTTGGCATATCGATACGATATGGGAGGCTTGCCAGGTCTCTTGCAGAACTTTAATCCAAGAACCACTGAGTACCTTTTAGTGAAAATTCAAACAGAAATTCTGTTCTTTATATTTTAATGTGTGTCCTCCATCTTCTATTCTTCCAAACACTGCTCTCCCTGCAGAATTTGTTCCGCATGATGCTTCTTTCTTCTTGTATCCTTTTTCCTCTACTTCTGCCTTTTAGGAATTCACATACTCCTGATATGCATAACTACTTGATTGACATGTGGAGTGAGTAGAATCATTAGGACTTGTTCCTGGGTAGTATTTTTTGAATTGTTTGCCTAGAGATCTAAGACAAAGTTAGGATGAAATCTACTATGGTAAATAAAATAAAAAACACTAAGTACATAAAAATCGGTATTAGTTGGTCTTCAAATAGCTTCTGTTTTTCATGGAAGTTTTTCCCAGGGCAATTTTATATCTAGCCCTTATGCTATTGGTGTGGCCGCAGTGCTGGATACTTGACCAAAGATCATCTCAACCTCAGTAGCATCTAGATCTGCTTTCTGACATGATTCCAAGGTGATCTGAGTAGGGAGTGATGGAGATTTGCTGTTAAGCAACAAGAACGAGGCAGTGAGTGGTAAACATACAGACTTAGCACAAAATATCGTACAGAACCTTTTCTATAAGCAAGTTCCTACTGAAGACTAGGAAGAAATTGAAGTGGCAGACTTCCCAGCTGTTATAAGCCAAACACACAATTATTGGTGACTAATCTAATTATTTTTTGTATAAGAAAGCAAAGGAGCAAAGAAGAGAAGAAGCAAGCAAGAAAATGGTTCTGGAAAAGGACTTATGGGGCTGGAAAGGTAGTTCAGTGGGCTGTGAGCATGTTTTGCATGCAGGAAAATGGGTTCCAGTCCCAGAAACCAAGAATTTCAAGGTGCAAAAAAAAAAAATTTTTTTTTTAGAGCAAAACAGACTAGTCAAGTTTAATTTCCTTTCAAAGATAAAAAAAAAAGCTACACTGGTAGTCATAATAGTAATTAAAGAATAAAAGTTGAGGTAGGTCTTTGCTGTCAGGAAAGGGTTAAGGGGTGCCTCAATAGAGTAATGCGTAGCATATGTTTTCATCTGGGGGCCTCTGGATAAGTTTAAAGTTTAGCGTCTTACACTGTGGGTTCTGAACATGAGGGTCATGGTAATTTTTGTTTTTAAATCACTATCACTATCTTCCCGTTCATCATCTATTTGCTAGAGCTGGCACCAGTAATATCTCCATATGTCCTGTCTCATGCTAGTAGAACCCAAAGGCATCTGCTTGCTCCAGGAACATAAAGAGCCTCAAACCATTATATTAGGTCACGGGAATGACCTAATATAAATGTTACTGGTATTTGGCATATCAAATACTACACGAGCAGCTTGCCAGGCTTGCCGTGCGGGTGGCATACTGTTGTAGTCACCTCTAAATAAAGCATTTATTGATGAACTGCGTGGCCGCTAAGCGCCGCGAGCCGGGCTGTGATAGTCTGGTCTGCTGGGTGGGTTGTGACGAGAGGGAAGTCCGGATGCGGAAAATTGCGGGCCCCGTGGAGTAGGGGAGGGTGGTCTGGCTTGTTGTGAGGCTCTGCTGGGGTGGCAGGCCAGGGCTAGGAACCCGCCATCCCTCCCGGTGCCTCATGAGCAGCTGGGCACAGGGAGAGCAAGTAGCAGCTCTACCCCATGTCTGAGAGTCTCTGGTTCAGCATACCTGGGCCGGATTGAAAAAAAACTGCTGCAGGGTGGGTGTGGATGATCCGGGCTGTGATAGTCTGGTCTGCTGGGTGGAGTTGTGACGAGAGGGAAGTCATCAAACAAGCCAGACCACCCCCCCCCCTACACCATGGGGCCCGCCATTTTCCACATCCGGACTTTGTTTTTAAATAAATGTATGATTTATCTGTAACTATAATTTGTATATATATAAATGTGTGCATATATATGTATATAAATGTATATACCTATAACTGTTTTTTTTTTTTTTTTTGGGTCACACCCGGCAATGCTCAGGGGTTACTCCTGGCTCTGCACTCAGGAATTACTCCTGGTGGTGCTCAGGGAACCATATGGGATGCTGGGGATCGAACCCAGGCCGGTACAGGCTGGCCGCATGCAAGGCAAATGCCCTACCTGCTGGGCTATGGCTAGACCTCATTCCCTTGACCTGATGGAATGGTTTGAGGCTGTTTATGTTCCTGGAGCAAGCAGGTGCCCTTGGGCTCTACTTGCATGAGACAGGTCATATGGAGATGTTACTGGTGCCCGCTTGAGCAAATCGATGATGAATGGGAAGACAGTGATACAGTGATAATTTGTATACCTACCTCATATCTGGGGTTGTATAAGGAAGTTTAAGAATCCCTGTTCTAGGGGCTGAAGTGACAGCACAGCAGCTAGGGTGTTTGCCTTTGCGCGTCAACCCAATTTCGATCCCCTGCATCCCATATGGTCCCCAAGCACTGCCAGGAGTAATTCTTGGGCAAAGAGCCAAGAGTGGCCTCTTAGCATTGCTGGGTGTCACCCACAAAGAAAGGGGGAAAAAAAGAGAATTCCTGTTCTAGAAACTGTGCTCTGTGGCCATGCCTAACCGGTTGGGAAGCATCATGACGTCATGAAGTCCTGCTTTCCAGAAAGCTTTAGAAAGAGTTGATTGATGTTGACTGGACAAGTGAAGGGATTCCCTCAAGGCCCACATTTCTGTGCTTCCATTTTCAAGATCAGATTGTGTGGAAATTCTCAAGAAATGTGGGGACCAGAACAAATTTCCGGAAGACCACACAGCGGAAAGTATCTGTGAGCTCCTCTCTCCTACGGATGACCTGGAGAACTGCATACCCCTGGACACATACCTCAGTGAGTGCTGCAGCCCTGCCTTGATGTCGTTTTCCAGGTCATTTCCTTATTATCTGATGAGAAAAGGGAAGTCGGAGCCTGCCCTGACCAGAGTCTTAGTCACGGAGCTGCTTTCATTCCACCTCTCTTCCTCTCTAAAACCCAATCACAGTGTCAGGTGAAGGCTTAACTCGACTTGGTTGAAATTTTTTCCTTACTAACTGAATTTTTATTGTTATCATGAAGTTGCTCTTTTACAGTTTCAGGGCTCTGTTAAGATTTTAAACATTTCTTGGGCCAAAGCGATAGTACAGTGGGTAGGGCGCTTGCCCCTTGGCAACCCTTATGGCCCTCCGAACACTGCCAGAAATAATTCCTGAGCGTAGAGCCAGGGGTAAGCCTTGAGCATCTCCAGGTGTGATCCCCAAACAAGCAAATAAACCAAAAAATAAAACCAACAAATGAAAGATTTTAGATATTTCTTTCTTCTGTTTCTGCCCTTCACACAAGGAACTTTGTGGAGAAAATGTAGTTTAATGATGCTACATCAGTCACAGACTTTTGTCTTACTTTTATCTTCCCCTTTTGGGCTGGGGAAGAATCGCAGTTTTAATTTATGTAAGTGGAGCTTATTCCCTTATCAGTCAGAGGAGAGGGGTGAGCCACGCAGGAACCCAGAGCTCTGAGTCAGGACGAGCTTTCTCAGATAACAGATTCCTCCTCCCTCCTCTTTCCTGGCCATGATTTGAACCGGAAGGTGGAATTTCCCAGGGAGTCTCAGCTTTTTGTCAGCAGAATGACCATGAGCTCAAGCCCAGTGTTGGCTTGGACCTCCCCTCCCTCTCCAACAGAGAACCAGGATAGATGGTCTGGGTCAGGGCATGAAAATAGACATTTTCTGTGTTTTGTTTTGTTTGTGTATTTTTGGTGTTTTTTTTTTTTTTTTTTTGGTGGAACTGAGAATCAAACCCTAGGCCTCACATATCCAAGGCCACTGAGCATATCTGTCGTCCCTGGAAATAGATGTTTTCTCTCTGTCAAATATTCCTGCCGGGGGGGCAGAGCAATAGTACAGTGTATAGGGTGTTTGCCTTGCATGCATCTGACCTGAGTTCAATATCCTGCATCCCATATGGTTCCTGGAGCCACCAGGAGTGATCCTTGAGTGCAGAACCAGGAATATGCCCTAAGCACAGCTGAGTGTAGCAAAAAAAAAAAAAAATCTCCTGCCTAGACCTAGAAGAATGCCTTGTTTTCTCCGTGTAGGGTCCTGAAACTTCTGGCAGGAGGGTACTATGGGTGGTAGAACTAGGCAGGCTGATAGTAAGAAGCTCCTGAACCCCAGGGGGCTTGTGGTCTGGGCACCTCCAGCGCACACGAGTGCAGTGAACTGGCTGAAAAGCAGTGAGTTCAGCTCCTGCGTCAACTAGGATTAAGTTTTACGGGATCAGAACAGATAGAAGCAAGACCAAGCCCAGAAATAAATCGTTCCGGTGTTATCACGGCTTCATCACCGGGATCCAGGCTCCTTGGTCTGTCTCCCTGTCCACCACCCAGTGGGGTTCAATCACCCCACGGCCACTCCAGGGATAGTAAGAGAGAAGCTCCTGCATTGTGAGGGATACGAGGAGTGTCCGCTGTGGGCCCTTGGCTGCCCAGGGCAGAGCTTGAGTCTGTTGGTCCTCTGGGAGCAAGAGTAGGTGCTGGTTCTGTAGCCAGAAAATCCGCTGAGTTTCCTCCAGACCTGCCAGCTTAGGTGAGCAGAAGAGCCGCGAATGGGCCTCAGCCGAAGCTTCTGCCCTCATGCAGAGCCCCGCCCCGAGCCCTCCAGGGCCTGTGCAGAGACTAGACGAGGCTCCCCGCCTTGCAGCCCAGTCCGGCCTGAGTGCCCTGCCTGCCTGAGCCTCAGTATTCTCACCACTCAGCACAGGGTTTCTTTCAGTGTTTATGCCACACCTGATAATGCTGGGGCGGCCGACACTGGTGCAGTGTTTTGAGGGAGTATCACTCTTCAGGGATGCTCAGGGGACCGTGCAATGGCAGGGACTGAACCCAGGGCAAAGCCTGTGTGCCAGCCCTTTGAGTCACCTGCCCTCATATTCTTTATATTAAGTGAAGCTCGTGCTTTGTCGCTTTTTCTAAAAAGTGAATGAATATAATGGTCTGGAATCCACCCGACCTTGATAAATGATTCGTATTTATGGGTAAAATACTTGCCCACTGTATTTTTTTTTGCTTTTTTTTTTTTTTTGCACCCGGCAATACTGAAGGGTTTCTCCTGGCTCTGCACTCAGGAATTACTCCTGGCGGTGCTCGGGGGACCATATGGGATGCTGGGGATCGAACCTAGGCCAGCATGGGCGGCCGCATGCAAGGCAAATGCCCTACCCGCTGGACTATCACTCCGGCCCCATTGCCCACTGTATTTTAAGCACCCAGCAAGTAAATGAAAACGTCTTTAGGTGCTAAATTCACAAATGATCCGAGATTCTTTGTTGCTGACTTCCTTGCCCTGTGTCTTGCAGCCTGCCCGGGAGTTCTCCACTTACTGATTCCTATTTTACTCTCTGGGGTTGGTTCAACGGATCTGTTGTTGGCTTTTACAGGACCAAGTACCTTAGGGAACATTGTCGAAGAGGTGACTCACCCCTGTAACCCAAACCCTTGCCCTGCTCACGAGCTCTGCGAGGTGAACCGAAAGGGTGCCCGTCTGGGATCCCTGCCTCCCCTACTCCTGTGTTCAAGGTAAGGGGGGAGCACAGGGCTGAGGGAGGCCTTTACAGTGGTCACCTTTGTGGTCAGATTACCAAGGACTTTATTTTCTTTTTTATTTTATTTGTTTTTTTGGGGGGTCAATACGCACTTTAATATTTTTAACATTTTCCCAAAAGCTAGCAGGCAGGGGAAAAAAAATGTAACTTTCACTGATCACTTAGAATATAAACAAACCCAAAGTGTGGCTTTCATGACATCGAGCAGTTGTTCGCAACTCCCGACTGAGGTCCAGTTGAAACTGGTGGGCCCCCAGGTGGCTACATGAGGTGGGGCCGGAGAGAGATAGTCACTTTCTCCTAGTCAGCCTCTGCCACCCCAGGACCATTGGAAAGACCATATCACTGTATCACTGTATCACTGTCTTCCCGTAGATCATCGATTAGCTTGAGAGGGCACCAGTAACATCTCAATATGTCCTGCCACATGCGAGATAGCCTAAGGGCATCTGCCCGCACCAGGAACATAAAGAGCCTCAAACCATTCCATCAAGTCATGGGAATGAGGTCCATAATTGTTACTGGTATTTGGCATGTCAAATACGACACGGATAGCTTGCCAGGCTCTGCTGTGCGGGTGGGATTCTCTTGTAATCACGTCAAAATTCAAGCATTTATTATGGAAAGACCATAGGACTGGTAAAGTCTGCAGATGAGTCCCGCATGGCACAGGTCAGAGCCCCCGCCAGCTCCACCAGGTGACCGTCAAGCCACACCTGACATGCGCTTGGTCTTCTGGGTATGGGACTTAATCCTCACCACCCAGTTTCTCAGGGAGCTGCGGAATTCAGGCTGGAGCAAGGAATCACTCTTTGCAGTAAACAAAAGTCAGTCCTAGGCTTACCCAGGGTTTTCAGGTGCTTGCCCTATCTCACAGGAAGGAATTTCAGGAGTAGACAAGCAGTGAAGTAAAACAGATTTTATTTGGGGCGGAGCAATAGCACAGAGGGTAGGATGTTTGCCTTGCAGGCGGCTGACCCAGGTTCGCTCCCCCGGCATCCTAGATGATCACCGAGGACCAGCTCGAGTAATCCCTGAGCAAAGAGCCAGGAGTAACTCCTGAGTGTTGCTGGGTGTGACCAAAAAAAAAAAAAAAAAAAAAAGATTTTATTTGGAGGCTTTCAGAATGGGGAAGGAAGGAGAGCAAAGGGAGAGAGAAACGTGCTCAAGAGAGAACGCAGACTTGGAGAGAGCGCCAGTACACGCTCAGGAGGAGAGATGCGGGCAACACACGTGCTTGGCCACGTGGACAGAGGCAGCACGTAGGCTCAGGTAGCATATGCGCACCCTGCCTTTGTTCAAGGTGGTTTATATGGTTTCTCCTGTTTGCTTTTTAGCTAGGTAAGAGTCGGTTGCTAGGGTGGTTGCCAAGGGGTATAGTTGGGAGTGGTCAGTGGTATTTGAAATTCTTTTTCTGTCCTCTGTTCCTGGAGGGGGATCCAGCCTTCTCTGGGTCAGCTGGCACCAGGTGAAGTGGTATCAGGCCTTAGGGCCTATGTCAGAGGTGGGCTTTTTGCAGCCTCAGAGCTACTGGTTTTATGACTCCCCAGGAATTCCATTGCCCCTGGGCGCCTCCACTATCTACCTGCCTACATCACAGTCAGCCTCGAAGTGTTGGAAGGTGGAAAACTACTGATTTATAAGGTTCCTAACAAAAGGAAAGAGAACCTTTATTTTTCTGGTGCCATACTTGGTGCTCAGGGGTCACTCTAAACTGTACCATCTCTCTAATTTTCTCTTGCACAGGTTGCAAGTTGGGAGAAGCTTCTGATTTCATCGTCCGTCAAGGGACACTAATCCAAATGCCCTCATCTGCAGCGGAAGTTGGTTGTTACAAAATTTGCTCATGTGGTCAAAGCGGACTTTTAGAAAACTGTATGGAGATGCACTGCGTCGACCTCCAGAAGTCCTGCATCGTGGGGGCAAGAGGGAAAAGTGAGTCTCAAACTACTTGTTTGTTTGTTTGTTTACTTACTTACCTATTTGTTTTTTATTTTGACCGCACCAGTAGTGCTCCAGGAATTATACACAAGCGACAGTCAGGGGCTCAAACCAGGGTGAGCCACGTGGATGGCAGCACCTCCTAACCCCCTGTCCATCTCTCTGGCCCCTTTAAGAATCTTGAGCTTACCACCTTAACAGTGAGTGGTTTTATTGGGCCGGATCACTAGCACAGTGGGTAGGATGTTTGCCTTGCAAGCAGCTAATCTGGGTGACCCCAGCATCCTTGTAAGCAGCTAATCCGGGTGACCCCAGCATCCCGTTTGGTCCCCTGAGCACCACCAGGAGTAATTCCTGAGTGCAGAGCCAGGAGAAACCCCTGAGTATTGCCGGGTGTGACCCAAAAAAGCAAAACAAGAAAACAGTGTTTTTATGTTAGTATTTGACAGAAAGAAAGGAAGGGAGGGAGGGAGGGAGGGAGGGAGGGAGGGAGGGGAGGGAGGAAGGAAGGAAGGGAGGGAAGGAAGGAAGGAAGGAAGGAGGGAGGGAGGGAGGGAGGGAGGGAGGGAGGGAGGAAGGAAGGAAGGAAGGAAGGAAGTCACTTTTAGATATGCCCCTTCCACCACCCCTTTAACCCCTCCCCCACACACACACACAGAGATTTCAGCTTGACTTTCAGTTTTCTTATAGAGCCAAAATTCAATGAGGAATTAAGATGGGAGAGAATTTGAGTCACAGAAAGAACAGAAGCCAGAGGAAACAGTCCAGGGGTTAAAGCTTGCCTTGATGTGGTCAACCCCAGTTAGATCCCCAACGCCACAATATGGACCCCTGAGCCCTGCCAGGAGAGAACACTGAGCCCCTCAGGGTGTGACCCAAAAAAGAAAAGGTCAAATGCTCTTCAAGGATGCCAGGCCATCAGGAGCCTTTGATCCAAAGCTGACTTTAGGGCTGGTCATAGAAAGAAGGAAAGTTCTAGAAGGAGCAGAGGAGTCCTCAAGGCACAAGAGACAGTCAGAGATATTGCCAGGAACTGACGAGACCAGCTCATAGCGGGCATGAAGGGACCAGAGGAAGGCCAGTAGAGATTGTCCAGTGATCATCTTTCCAGAGTGCCTGAGTTCATGCTTTCTACATTATTAAATCATTTGCTCGCCGCTCTCTCTCTCTCTCTCTCTCTCTCTCTCTCTCTCTCTCTCTCTCTCTCTCTCTCTCTCTCTCTCTCTCTCTCTCTCTCTCTCTCAGGCCATGGAGCATCCTTCAGTATTGACTGCAACGTCTGCTCTTGTTTCGCGGGCAACCTGGTGTGCTCCACCCGCCTGTGTCTGAGCGAGCACAGCTCAGAAGATGACCGGCGCACCTTCACAGGTACTGCTCCTGAGCTGTCCGGTCACTTCGTCCCTGTGTCCACTGCTCCCGCGGGACGCTTCTAGTCTTCTGGTCTTCTCACCTTTTCTGTATGTTTACTCTGTGAAATAAATTAATCAGAGCAAAGCAGCAGTACAGCAGGTAGGGTATAGGGCGCTTGCCTTGCACATGGACTACCCAAGTCTCCTCACCAGCACCCTAGATGGTCCCCTGAGCCCAGCAGGCGTGATCCCTGACCACAGAGCCGGGAGTATCCCTGAGCTGCTGGGTGTGGCCCCAAAACCAAAATATCATTTTTAAATAGATATAATCAAATTCATCTCCTAGAGTGAGAGCCGCTTCCTCTCTCTGGCTCCGCACTTTTGTCCGTGACTGAAGGAGCTAGACCAGACGATCCTTAGCACCCTGCCAGTACCGATACGTGGAGTTTCATGAGCCAGAAAGCAAAGGGCCTATGTCAGGGATTCTTTTAGTTAAATGGAACTTTCCTCCCTGGTAAAATACCCCCCAGAGCCCTGCCATCACGGTCTAAAATGCCCATATGTTTTCTAAATTTGTTTCTGTTACTATGTTTTTGCTCAGTCTTGGCCTGCCTTAGCTTACCGCTTCGTTTAGGCTCCCACCGAACGGTGATATCCAAGAATAGTATTTTCCCAACTTTCCTATGTTCTGTGCTGCCGCTCACTGCTGTGTGAGTAGAGAGGCCGGTGAGCGGGGATGTTACACGCAGACACCATAGTTGCCAATAGCACCCGCAGTCTTCTGGCACTTGGTAGTATCTTTTCTGCACAGGATCTAAAAACGGTTTCGAGGAGAGGCCCCAGCAGCTGCTTGTTCCATTTCCTGCTGCCATGGCAGCCTTGTCCTATCCCAGAGCCAGTATCACATGAGGAGCGAGTAGGGAATTGCAGCATTGGGGTTACCAGGCCAGTTCTGCCCATAGTAGGGGGTGGGAGAAGGGTGGAATTTGGGGGTCTTTCTGTTGGTTCACGTAAAGAAGGTAGATTTCGGGATTAGCAAAATAGTTCAGTGGGCAGGGACTCACCTTGCACGCACCTACCTGGACCCCAGCCCATGGAGCAGCCCGTGTGGTTCACCAAGTCAAGAGCGATCCCTACGCACAGCCGGGAGCAGGCCCTGAACACTGCAGGTGTGGCCCAGAAACAGCAACGGCCAAAGCACAGATTTCCAGGGGGCAGGAAGTGATGTTTTTGTTTCTGAAAAGGGAATGGTAGGTCAGATACATGAGACACTCTGCCCATTGGGAATAAATGGTCAGACTGACAGACGGACAGGGAAGCAGCGACAGGACTGACGGCACTCCCTGCACCCTGACCTCTCCCAGTTCTCACGAGCCCCCGCCTTCACTGGGCCTCCTCGTCGTCAGCAACGCTCTCCGCTCTCGCACAATTCAATCTGCTCAAAGACAATACAAACCAGACAGAGACAGAGCGAGTGAAACACTTACACGGAAGAGGGGCGAGATAGACAGCACAGCCGCTTAGGGCTCTTGCCTTGCATGCAGCTGGTTCAATCTCCAGGGCCACATATGGTCCCCTGACACAGAGCCAGGAGTAACCCCCTGAATATCACTAGATGTGGCCCACAAAGAAAAAAAATTTTATTTACATAGAAATATTGAAACATATTTAAGTATTTTCCCACTTGCATCTAAATGTTTTTGGAGGATCAACTTTATAATTAGCCTTGTACAGGACCTGTGTCCTGTACAAAAAAAAAAAAATCTATGTTCTAATGTTCTTTTTTCATAACCTGGGATTAATAACTTCACGACTGTTTAGCTAGCAGACTCCTAAGATATTTCACCACATGTTTAGGGACTTAGATAAGGTCCCTAATTCACACATGGCTCAGAGATGTTTGTAAAATTTCTGTCTCAAGTTTCCTATGTTACTACAATTTCCTGCACTGTCTTCTTGTTCCTCCGCCCCTCCTCAAGGAAGGAGAGCTGCTGGAGCCTAGGTGAGGTATTTACAACCTTCATTCTTTGTCTGTTTCTTCATGTTTCCACTTAAGCTCCAGAAATCCTCTAAAACCAAACTTCAAACATCTGAGTTCTAGATTTCATGTACTAGCTTGGGGAAGCTTTCCTACCTGGGAATTAGCTTATGGGAATTTCTGCCTCTGGGATCAAGGTCTGAATTCCCTTATCTAGCTGACCCACAATGGCATAAGGGAAAGTCACCCTACAGACGGCGTGATTGCTGACCACCCCACCCCCGTGACATAAGGGAAAGTCACCCTACAGACATTAGCTGACCACCCCGGGTGGAAGTCACAAGCGATAGCTGCCACCCCGTGACTGGGAAGTCACACGTTACAGAGGTAGACCCCAGGCAGGGAGTCACCACAGATGATGGCATTAGCTGACCCCCAGTGACATAGAGAAAGTCACCCTACAGATGGCGTCATTAGCTGACCCCAGTGACATAGGGAAAGTCACCCTACAGATGACGGCATTAGCTGACCTCAGTGACATAGGGAAAGTCACCCTACAGATGACGGCATTAGCTGACCCCAGTGGCATAGAGAAAGTCACCCTACAGATGATGGCATTAGCTGACCCCCATGACATAAGAAAAGTCACCTAAGATGTGGCATTAGCTGATCCCCAATGACAAGGAAAGTCACCTACAAATGACGGCTTAGCTGATCCCAATGACATAAGGGAAAGTCACCCTACAGAGAGGTAGCTGGCCCCAGGGAGAGAAAGTCACCTACAATGTGGCATTAGCTGATCCCCAAGACAAAGGGAAAGTCACCAAATGACGGCATAGCTGTCCCCAATGACAAGGGAAAAGTCACTACAGATGATGTTGGTGTATGGGAGTCTAAGTTGGCTGGGGGGTCGACCTGCGCAGTGCAGGAAAGTCTAAGATGCATAGCTGACCCAGTGAAAGGGAAAGTCACTACAGAGACGCAAGCGCCAGGGGAGAAAGTCACCTAGATGAGGCATTAGCGACCCTGACTAGGAAAGTCACCTACTGTGGTACGACCCCAATGAAGGGAAAGTCACTACAAAGGCATTAGCTGATCCCCAATGACAAGGGAAAGATGTGGATTATGACCCCAGTGGACAGAGGCACAGAGAGGCATTAGGATCCCCAAGACAAAGGGAAAGTCACCCTACAAAGCGGCATAGCTGATCCCCAGACATAGGGAAAGTCACCAGATGATGCATAGCTGACCCTCCACAGGGAAAGTCACCCTACAGATCATGTCTTTTCAGAGCCTCTCTCACCTGAAAACATCCCAGCACGCTCTGTGTGTGTGACAGTTCATGATTCCGCGCTAGCCTGAGTTGCTGTGTGATTGTGTACCTGTAGGGGCCCTGGGCTAGGAGAACACAGCCAGTGCCCACGGTGTAGCTTGTTTGCTCTCTCTTCAGGCCTGCCCTGTAACTGTGCGGATCAGTTTGTGCCCGTGTGTGGGCAGAACGGACGCACCTATCCCAGTGCCTGCATCGCTGCGCTGCGTGGGCCTCCAGGACCATCAGTTTGAATTTGGCTCGTGCATCTCAAAGGATCCTTGTAATCCTAACCCCTGCCCCAAGAACCAAAGGTAGGCGGTGGTACCTTGTTTTTTCCAACTACAGATCAGTGCTTGCCCGTTGTCTCCCTTGAAACAAAGGTGAATTCAGAAAGTCTCTGCCTGAAGTATTTGGGGTCTCGTGAGGTAAAGGCCATGTAGAGTTGTATGGGGGTCCCAGAGCAGTGACTTCAGACTCAGGGAGGCCTGGAAGAACACTCCCCTCTGCTCCAAAGGCGAGTGCAGGAGAACTGGTGTTGGTGACTCAGAGTGACAGGAGCAAACTCAGCTGCTGGCAGCAGGTAAATGGTGTATTCGCGCACGGATGGCAGACCGGAGACGAACTCAGTGTGAGACCAGGAGGGTAGCAGATGAGGTAGAGACACGGATGTGTCCTTACACTTAGCTCCACAGACCTGACAGTGGTGGGGAATTTTTAGCTCCATTGTAGAAATTGGAATTAAGAAATCTCCAGAAATGTCACTAAAGTATGATTTTAAATTTCTGAGCTTATTTGGCCTACTGCCCTCTCTCTTTTTTTTTTTTTTTTGGGGGGGGTCACTCCGTAGCCCTCTGGAAATCTCCCTTCAGTAAGTGAACAAACAGCACCCTGCAGTCACACCATTGCTCCTATCACCCCAGGACCATTGCAGGCCCCTGATGAGAAGAGCAATGGTGCATGGTATCATCTACCGCCCCTTTGGGAAAGGCTGGTCTGAAGGCACCTTCTCTCGTTTCCTCATGAGCTTAGGCTGACCAAGGCTCAGTGAGACGAGGTGATGAAGACAGGTCAGCTGCACATGTGGCCCTCTGAAACCTCAGACTCGTGGCTCTGGGTTTTCACGGAGCAGGACACCTCCAGGCCCACAGCCTCCCTCACAAGAGATTTGATAATGAATCAGCAGTTGCTGTCCATCCTGGATATCCGGGCATGGTAGGGAGGGAGGAGGAGCTTCTTATGCATTTAATGGTGAAAAGAATCGTTCACCCAGCTGGCAGAGTTGATACCATCAAGGCAAATCCCCAAAAAAGTTCCTATGGAAAGAAGACAAATTTCCATGCATTTAAAAATAGAGGCTCGGAATCATGAGATAGCACAGTGGGCAGGACATTTGCCCTGCAGCAGCCAACCTAGGTTCAGTCCCCAGCACCCCGTAGGGGCCCATCAGGAGTGATCCCTGAGTGCAGAACCAGGAGTAAGCCCTGAGCACCACCCGGTATGGCCCCCAAATTTTTTTTTAAATTTTTTTTTGTTAATTAAAAAGTAACTCACAAGAGGTAAGCCTTGCATACTGCTGATCCCAGTTTGATCCTTAGCCCCATATATGGTCTATCAAACACTGCTGGGGTCACTCCCGAGCACAGAGCCAAGAATGACCTCTGAGCACTGCCCAGTGTGGCCTGAAAAACCTCTATCTTATATTTAAAGCCTATATTATATACATTATTATAAACACATAGAAAAATAGGCCCCAGGGGCCGGAGCAATAGCATAGCGAGTAGGGCATTTGCTTTGCATGCAACCGACCCGGGTTTGATCCCCGGCATCCCATGCGGTCCTCCGAGCTCCGCCAGTAGTAGTTCCTGAGTGAAGAGTCAGGTGTAACCCCTGAGCGTCACCAGGTGTGACCCAAAACAAAAAAAAAAGTAGGCCCAGACATGAATATGGAAAAGGACATACAAATGGATTTGGCTTTGGGGAATTAGTGCCTCCCCCGCTAGTGCTCAGGTGTAGGGGCCACTCCTGGTGACATACTCAGACCAACCAGGACAGATGGTTCAGGGCTTGGGGTCACCGAGCTACTGCCATGCTTTGGGGGTACATGGAGTGCCCAAGATGAAGTCCAGGGCATGCATCAGGTCACCGAGCTACTGCCATGCTTTGGGGGTACATGGAGTGCCCAAGATGAAGTCCAGGGCATGCATCAAGGCATGAAATAATACTTTTATATGGCTTTTAAACACTTGAAAAAAAATGGTGTAGGATTGGGGGCTTTGATTAGTTAGGGCAAGTAGATATCATATGGTTTACTGATCCCAGATATGAGTCAGCACTTTGTCATGACTTGATCACTTCACTTGACTTCCCTTGATCATCGATTTGCTCGAGCGGGACCAGTAACATCTCAATATGTCCTGTCACATGCTAGATAGCCCAAAGGCATCTGCCCGCTCCAGGAACATAAAGAGCCTCAAACCATTCCATCAGTCATGGGAATGAGGTCTATAATTGTTACTGGTATTTGGCATATCAAATACGACATGGGTAGCTTGTCAGGCCTGCCATGCAGGTGGGATACTCTAGTAGTCAACTCAGATTTCGAGCATTTATTGATGAACCGAGCCAGGCTGTAATCAGCTCTTCTGCTGGGTGGAGCTCTGACGAGAGGGGAGTCTGGATGTGGAAAATGGCAGCCCTCACGGTGTGGGGGTTCCAATGGCTCAAATACACCGCCTCACGAATACTGTCTGCAGAGACAACAATCTCCGAATAATTTCAGGTCCCAGAGCCCAGCTGAGAACTCTGGTGCCTTATTTCGTATTCGGTGGGTTCCATATTCTTCCAGCCCCCGCGGCCCCCCCCACCACCCACATCTGCTGCCTTCTCAACTCTGACCCACCCAGAGCTGAGATCTGGCAGTGTTTGCGTGTGACATCTGAAGCAACAAAAAAGCTTTAGACAAGGAATAAAAAATCATTAGACAAAAAATCATTAGAGAAGGACTTAGCAACCCTGCAATCAGATATAACAACATTTACATAAATCAAGTTTTTATATCTCTTGATTTATTGCAACTTTGTTATCTAAAAGTTCAAACACAGCTCATCTGTACTAGTGTCTTTCCTGGACATTGACACTCAGGCCCTTCCTATCTACGTTCCGTTGGCTGCAACTCAGTCCCCGTGTTGTGGCATTTCGTGTGTTTCAGATGCACACCCCAAACCACAGGTCTGCCTGACAACTTTCGAGAAGTTCGGTGTAGCCAATATGAGTGTTTGCCGAGACAGCTCACCTGCGACCAGGTCCGAGATCCCGTTTGTGACACAAACCACATGGAACACAACAACCTCTGCACTTTGTACCAGAGAGGGAAAAGTCTCCTGTACAAAGGCCCCTGTCAGGTACCGTTGTTTGGCCGGCCAAGGGCCACGGATCACAGAATCAGGTGCTGGTCTTTTATAGATGAATCAGCTTAAGGAAACAGAAGAGTCTTCTGTGAATTCTGTCCTATCCTGACTGGTGTTCCTGCCTCTCCAGGGTTCTCTTGTGGTACCTGTGTCCCGGCACAGGGCCTGTGGGGGGACAAGTGTGGAATCAGACCCCTGACGGGGGTCAGCACCACTCCGCTCCCCCCTAGCTCTGCGCGCCCCTCACTAGTCAACAGATCGGAAGGAAGGGGTGTTCAGCCAGCTGATAAGTGGGCCCTTTCTCACTCTCCCAACACCTGTTACCTCCCACCAAGTCCTGCCTGCAGTGCAGAAAGTAGGTGAAAATTCCTCTAAGACCATCTTCTTCGATTTATCTTTTAACCTTTGAGTTTTGGAATCTGCATGAGCACAGAAAAATAACTCCAAGAACAATCCCGCCCCCCACCCAACGCTTTCCACACACTCCACTGATGATGGCCTTCTCCCTGGGAGAATGCCACCGTGAGCTCCAGCACCTGCCTCCATGGCCAGCCAGTTCTAGCCATGCTCACGTCACCCCCTGGTCTGTACCATAACTACATCTCTCTCTGGTCTGTGCAATGATTACTCCTCACTCTGGTCTGTACCATGACAACACCTCACTCTAGTCTGTGCCATGATAACGCCTCACTCTGGTCTGTGCCATGACAACACCTCATTCTGGTCTACACCATGACAACACCTCACTCTGGTCTACACCATGACAACACTCATTCTCTCCCCTTTTGTTCACCTTTTTACCATCAGAACACCTCATTCTGGTCTATGCCATGACAACACCTCATTCTGGTCTGAACCATGATTATGCCTCACTCTGGTCTGTACCATGACAACCCTCATGTGTTCACGACAACCTATGAAACTTTGCATTATGCCTCACTCTGGTCTGTACATTAATAATGTCTCACTCTGGTCTGTGCCATAATTACATTTCACTCCCTGGTCAGGAAAATACCTTCCACCTATCTCCCTGGGCTTATGTTCCAACAGCATCAATCCCTGCCTGCTGCTCTGAGGGCCCCATCTTCCCGTCCCACCGATCCCTCCTCCTGGCCTTGATTTCTCCCTCACACCCTCTGCGCCTACCTGATGGAGTCCGAGTCTATGCCCACTGAGCTCCCCCTTCCCTCTGCTAGCCAGTGGCCACTGTGAAATGGTAAGGCTTTCACCGTTGCACGAAGATTGGGCTTGCTTTCTTCCATCAGGCCCTTCTGAAGTTCCTAGAGGTGGGGAGAGGGTTATACCTCATGGGTCGAGCCCCAGGGCCACAAAGAAGCAGCAGAAAATAATGTCTCCGTTCCCCTCGGGACAGTGCACTGCCCGCGCCAGCCCCAGTGAGCCTTCCTGAGTGGTGTGATGGAGCAGATCTCCGCCTTATTTTGTGCCTGTCCTCTTTACCCTCCTGAAGACGGGGACACCTCCTCTGTACTCGTGGTGTACACACCTCCCTCTGTGTCCTGGAGCTCCCTGGGCTAAATGTGACTTGTTTGTCCTCAGCCCTTCTGCAGAGCCACAGAGCCTGTGTGCGGACACAATGGGGAGACCTACTCTAGCGTGTGTGCTGCCTACTCAGACCGGGTGGCGGTCGACTACTACGGGCCGTGCCAGGCCGTGGGGGTCCTGTCGGAGCACAGCTCCGTGGCCGAGTGCGCCGCCGTGAAGTGCCCTGTGCTCTCAGCAGCCGACTGCAAACCCGTCATCCCGCCAGGTAGGCTGCACCTTGGCGCTGGGGCAGGGCTGGGACTGAGAGGGACGTGGGCAGGGCTGGGACCGAGAGGACGTGATGACAGGCAGGGATGGGGCAGGGGTGCTGTGTCGCTGCCCCGCCACAGGGTGGCCAGTGGGGAGAAGGGAGAGGACTCAGGAGTTTGCCTTTTTCAAAAACTCTGGGCTCTACCTGCTGCCTGACTCTGGGTCGACCTCAAAAGGCTGTGGATCAGGCCAGAGAGATAATACAAGGCAGGTGCTTGCCTTGCTAAGCCCAAAAACTAACAAGCACGCTAGGAATTGCCTTGAACCCTCTAGCCTGTGGTCCTAAAGCCACAGGCAAAAATTTTTTCAGGCAGATAAGTGCACTGGACACCAATATATAAAACACCAGTGATGCAGTCTTTAATCACTAAAGTGTGGTTACTCAAAAGCTTAACGCTGGGGCCAGAGCAATAGTCCAGCAGGTAGGGTATTTGCCTTGCATGTGGCTGACCCAGGTTCGATCCCCAGCATCCCATATGGTTCCCTGAGCACCGCCAGAAGTAATTCCTGAGTGCAGAGCCAGGAGTAACCCCTGAGCATTGCTGGCTGTGACCCAAAAAGAAAGAAAAATAAAATGCTTAATGCTTGCTTATGAAAGTAATGAACAAAGAGTCAGTCATGAGTGAATCAATGAGAGTGTTTTGATGAACACAAACATTTGAAGTCTTGAGCAGAGCAGAGAACCAGAGATCTAATGTAGCATCATGAGGGAAGTTCTGTTCTGCCGAGCCCAGTTACAAATGGGACCATTTGGTAAACCCCTGACAAGACAACCTCATATCCTTCAGTTCACAGAAGGGGCAAAGGAGATCCTATGACAGGCCTGCACAGAAAAAACTCAAGAATAGTATTGATTCCTTCCTTGGCCGATAAACTCATCCAGTGTTTGCTGGATGTTCTAGATACCAACTTCCCAACCCTTAGTGAACCATGTACCCCCACCACCGTCACCTTCTGATATTTTGTTACTGTTTTTTAACATGTTTAAATGATTCTAAAATAATTCTAAAGAGTAAATAGATGTGGGGCCAGTGATAGTATAGAAGGGAGGGTACTTGCCTTGCATGCGGGCAACCTGAGTTTGATCCCCAGCATCCCATGTGGCCCCCAGTAGTGACCCCTGTGTTCAGAGTCAGGAGTAACTCCTGAACATCACTGGGTGTGGCCCAAAACCCCAAAATTAATTTATCAATCAATCAATTAATTAATTAATTAATTAATTAGGTTAGAACAATTGCGATCCCTAACATACATGCTGCCTTGTTCTATAAGCAGGAAAATACTAACAAGTGCTTGCAAAGAGGCATCCCATGTGGGGGGACCTGGGGACCCTTTGAGACCTTCTGCCACCTAAAGGGGCAAATCCAGGCCCCTATAACTGGCTCTGTCCTGACTGACACCCCTGATGCCCCCTGAGAAGGGCGGGAAGGGAAAGCGGGCGGGAAGGGCTGAGGTCGGCCATGTCTGGGGTGGGCCGCGTCTTCAGGAAGGCAGCTGGCACTCCCCTAGCTTCGCCAGCTGTGTTTCATACTCCTGTTTCCAACTCATGAACCTCAAGGATGGTTTCTGTCACACAGGTGCTTGTTGCCCGTTGTGTGCTGGGATGTTGCGAGTTTTATTTGACAGAGAAAAACTGGACACTATTGCTAAGGTGAGTCCCTTCACAGCAGGTGCGGTTGGAACAGTGCTCGCCACAGACCCCATAGGAAGCC
Source organism: Cryptotis parvus (assembly GCA_021461705.1). Classification (NCBI taxonomy): domain Eukaryota; kingdom Metazoa; phylum Chordata; class Mammalia; order Eulipotyphla; family Soricidae; genus Cryptotis; species Cryptotis parvus. The sequence continues at coordinate 58,083 of JAJIBD010006970.1, read as the reverse complement.
TACCGTGGAGACCCCATTTATAGTGAGGGACATTTGCAGGAACACAGCATGCTCCAGGCACGTGGCAGAGCCGGTACAACTCAACTTGGACCCAAACATTCCTCCTTCTGCCTTGGGCTCCATGTCCCCGTCCCACGCCTGGCTGTGGAGTGACCATGGAGTGACCTCCTCAGCCGTCACAGACCGTGCCTGGCCTGAGAAGCACCCGCTGTCGGAACTGGAGAGGGGGAGACACTTAGCTTGCTCGCAGTCAGCCTCATTCCATCCTAGCACAGCCAGGAGTAGCCTCCAGCAGCATCACGCGGGGCCCCAACCCACTCCCCGGAAATGTCTGCTAGCCCACTAAGAATTATGAAGCCCAGAGGCAGAACCCGGAGACCAGAGACTCCTCAGGGCCCAAACGCTTCCAGGCAGGCTGCTCTTTGAAGACTGGGCTTGTTTTCTTCCAGCAGACCCTTCTGAAATACCAAATCTGGAGGGAGGAAGGGATTTGTATCTCATGGGATGAGCCCCTAAGTGGCAAGGGGCTGGGGAGGGGTTCCCCCGGGTCACCTCCCTGGGACAGCTCCACCCTCCCTGCTTCATGCAGTTACATAGAGACGGAGCTCCAGAAATGTGCCATTGCTAGGTTTTTCCTTGTCTGTTCCGCTTCATTTGGGGACATTCAACAGTGTCAAGGGACCATAATGCCAGGATTGAGTCTAGGGAGGGGGACCTCCTTCTCTCCCCCTTTCCCTCCCTCTCTCTCTCTTCTCCCTCTTTCTCCCTCTCCCTCTTTCTGCCTCTCTCCCTCTCTCCCTGTCCCATTTATCCCCTATTTGATGAATACATGCACCTATATTTTTACAGGAAAAACTAATTTTTTTATATTTAAACATTTTGTTACACTTACTTGTCTTTTTCCCCTTCTTTTGGGTAGGACTCTCTCTCGGGTGAGATCCTCTCTCTTTGGCGGGATACTTGGGCTCTTTTGTATGGTCTAAGTTCAGACCTGGGTGGAGTTGAGTCAGCAGACCAGACTATCACAGCCCGGATCATTGACTCCCACCCTGCAGCAGTTTTTTTTTTCAATCCAGCCCAGGTATGCTGAACCAGAAACTCTCAAGACATGGGGCAGAGCTGCTACTTGCTCTCCCTGTGCCGAACCGCTCATGAGGCGCATGGGAGGCATGGCGGGTTCTAGCCCTGGCCTGCCACCCCAGCAGAGCCTCACAACAAGCCAGACAACTCCCCCTACTCCATGGGGACCGCCATTTTCCACATCCGGACTTCGCTCTACTCACAACTCCACCCAGCAGACCAGACTATCACAGCCCAGATCATTGACTCCCACCCTGCAGCAGTTTTTTTTTTCAATCCAGCCTCGTGGTTCATCAATAAATGCTAAATTTAGAGGTGACTACAAGAGTATGCCACTCGCACGGCAAGCCTGGCAAGCTGCTCGTGTTGTATTTGATATGCCAAATACCAGTAACATTTATATTGGGTCATTCCCATGACCTAATATAATGGTTTGAGGCTCTTTATGTTCCTGGAGCAAGAAGATGCCTTTGGGTTCTACTAGCATGAGACAGAACATATGGAGATATTACTGGTGCCCGCTCTAGCAAATAGATGATGAACGGGAAGATCGTGATCGTGGATCGTAATCGTTCCACTTACTTATTACTCTAGAGGAACAACTGGTTCTTATTTTTCTTATTTTTGCCTTGAAACCGTAGAAGGCACCAACAAAGCAATGACATGTTCCTTAGGACCAGCCAAAGGTCAGCAATTCACTAGACTTCAATTAGTCAGTTAAACTTCCTAAATGTTATCAGTATTCTGTAAAATGGTGATGAGTTTACAGATTCACTAATCTCATAGATTCAAGGTACACAATACAGTGTCTGACACATGAACTAAGTCCAGTAAATGAGTGAGTGAAGCCTCATGCTATTAAAGGTAGGATCAACCTAGTCTAAGACCTTAAGAATTTGATATTTTAGTCATAGCTTCAGGCTGATACACTATTTTCTATGACCTTAACTCAAAACAATCACTAAAAAAAAAAGCGCAGCTGACTAGAGTGTTCATCTTGGTGAGCAGAAGCTGAGGGGAGGGAATGCAGGGGTGGGGGTGAGGGGGCACGGGCGGGGGGGGCTTAGAGGGAGGGCCTGAGGGGAGGGAACGGGGCTGAGGGCTCGCTCAGGCTCTCACCTGTCTCCCTGGCAGGGTAGCAAGGCAACTGGGCCGATCTCAGAGAATTTGTTTCTGATAACAGATATCTTTCTTTTTCTCTAGGTGACAGGCAAGAGTCCAATAACCATCCTGGAAATACTCCAGAAAATCCGCATGCATGTGTCTGTCCCACAGTGCGACGTGTTCGGCTACTTCAGCATAGAGTCAGAGATCGTGATCCTCATCGTCCCTGTCGATCATCAGCCCAAAGCTCTGCAGGTGGGGTTCAGCGACAGCCATCCTGTGACTCAGGGGCAGAGGGGCAGTGGGGAAACCCTGGGGAAGGAGGCGTTGGGGAGCCAGAGCAGGCACAATCTCTGAGGGCGCTATCGGTGGGTACCTGCTGGGTGGCTGAGGTAGGGGCCCATTGGCAGCACATCTGAGGGACAGGACAGGGAGGAGAAGGGAGGGATTGACTCTGACACTCAGAGTAGGAAGAGAAGCTCCCGGACAAGGCCACAGAGGACCCAGGAGAGCAGCGCCCAGGGCAGGTCAGGCAGTAGCCAAGCCAGGTTCAACATGGGCTCTGAAGGGTAGTTCCACTGGGAAGAGGCGCCTGGTGCTGGGCTTGTGCCTGGCTTTTCCTCACAGTCCCGACATGAACCTCACTCGTGTTTTCAATATCAGTCAGTATTGTGAGGGCTCAGATAGGGGGTAATGTCTGTCAGCGTCAGTATTGTGAGGGCTCAGATAGAGGGGTAAGTCTGTCAGCGTCAGTATTGTGAGGGCTCAGATAGAGAGGGTAAAGTCTGTCAGTGTCAGTATTGTGAGGGCTTAGAGGGATAGTGTCTGTCAGCGTCTGTCAGCATCAGTATTGTGAGGGCTCAGATAGAAGGGTAGCATCTGTCAGCATCTGTTGGCATCAGTATTGAGGGATTAGATAGAGGGGGTAGCATCTGTCAGCATCTGTCAGCATAAGTATTGTGAGGGCTCAGAAAAAGGGGTAGCGTCTGTCAGCATCTGTCAGTATTGAGGGCTTAGATAGAGGGATAATGTTTGTCAGCGTCTGTATTGAGGGGCTCAGATAGAGGGATAGTGTCTGTAAGCATCTGTCAGTATTGTGTGGGCTCAGATAGAAGGATAGCGTCTGTCAGCATCTGTCAGTGTCTGTCAGCATCAGTATTGAGGGCTCAGATAGGTCTGTCAGAGTCTGTCAGCGTCAGTATTGAGGGCTCAGATAGAGGGATAGCATCTGTCAGCATCGTTATTGAGGGCTTAGATAGAGGGGTCGTGTCTGTCAGAGTCTGTCAGCATCAGTATTGAGGGCTCACATAGAGTCTGTCAGAGTCTGTCAGCGTCAGTATTGAGGGCTCAGATAGAGGGGGTAGCATCTGTCAACATCTGTCAACATCAGTATTGTGAGGGCTCAGATAGAGGGGTGAAGAGTAGCGTCTGTGACCAGCTACTATGAGATGCGACTCAGAGTGAAACACAGGCCTTGCACGTGCCTGGCCCTGGGTTCAACACCCTGCATCAGTGGGAGTCTAGTGTTCATGATATCAAATTTTTTTCATCATGTTTAAATTGGCATTGAAAATATCTTCTATAAAATAGATTTTTTTTCCAAAAATAAAATTTTTTAATAAAGTATCTTCTCCAGGGCCAGAAGTATCTTTCTCCAAGGCTGGAGGGAACAAGTACAGGATGGAATAAGCTTGCATGTGGCTGACCCCAGTTCTATCCCTGGCACCATATATGGTCCCTGAGCACCACCAGGGGTCAGGGATCACTCCTGAGCACAGAGCAGGGAATAGACCCTGAGCCCTGTGTGTGTGACCCAAAAACAAGAGAGGAGGAAGGGAGGAAGAGAAAGAAATGTATTTTCCATGATTGGGTCTACCTACGTGAAGATCCTGTCTAAGGGCCAGAAGATGGTAAGGGCTGAGAGCCTTACAATGAGCCCCTGATCAGGTCTGATCGAAGGACCACTGGGGGCTGGTCCCCAAGCAACACCCCATCCTCAGGCCCTAGCATTGACCAACATGCCACACTTAGTGCCACGGGCAGTGGCTGCTCCCGCCCATGAAAGATGATGTGTCGTGGATAAGTGGGAGCATGCATGTAGCGCAGGGGACGGTGGGGGCACGTGACTCCTTTCCTTTCTGCTTTGGCTCCCACTGCTGCTTCAATTGTGTCAGGAGTGACAGTTGACATGTTACTCTGGCTAAGACAAGGACACAGATTAAGTGTACCCCCATGTGGACTTTGTCTAGTTTGACCTTCTCACTGGTTCTGGGGTTCTGTACTCAGGGGGAATTTTCTCTCCCAGATCGAGGCCTGCAATAAAGAAGCCGAGAAGATCGAATCCCTGATCAACTCCGACAGCCCCACTCTGACCTCCCACGTCCCCCTGTCTGCTCTCGTCATTTCCCAAGCCCAGGTGTCCAGCAGCGTGCCCTCAGCAGGCACCAGGACCACCTCCCGCTGCCCTCTCCTCTCTCTTTCTCCCCAGCCTGGGCCTCACCTGGCTCTGGCTCTGGACACAGAGCTGAGGGCCAGTGGAAAGTGCAGCCCGTGCCTCCGTCTCCTTTTGTCCTACCGTGACCGACCTCCAGCACTGCTGCTTTGCAGTTGAATAGTGGCCAAGTACCAGCACTTGTCACCTCTGTTCACCACACAGTATTATTTCTCCAGCCAAGATTAGCAGGCTCGGATTTGGCTCACACACATCCATCAGAACTCGGATGGGAAGAGCCTGTCTCCTCCCCGTGCACCCCGCCTTAACAATTCATAGTTTGCTTATGGGATTATGGCCTTACCACTCACAAACAAACTCCCTGTCATGCGTGCAGGAGATCACTTTTCTAGGAAGGCAGCTCACTTTTCTGTGGGCGTCATATTCCAGAAACTTCACTGCAACGTTCCTTTAGAGTATGAAGGTGCCTGGGGGTGCTGGTTTTTATTCACGGAGATTAATTACCTAGAAACTAGGGGCTCGAGAGGAGGCACCTCCCTAGGATATGGATGGAGGAAGGAGGAAACTCCTTCAGAATGAGTCAATCATAAGTTACCGGCTAGCAGAGTGCAGAGCCAGCTGTTGTGTTGAGCAGCAGTGACTGACCCTCACGTCATCACGTTATTGTACCCGACAGTCCCAGTGCTCACTCGTGTGTGTGCGGCGTTTTGTGAGAAGTCACGGCACATCAAAACTTCTTGCGTTCTGCATTCTGATTTTCACCAGGACTGGGCTCTTGGGTATTCATCGAGTTAAATTTTGAGTTCTTGATTATCAAACTTTAAACCAATTGCTGCTATTTTAATTGCCAAAAAAGTGAAATAATTAGTAGCTCATGTAAATAATACAGTTTTCTATTTTATTATGAAGGTGAATAGCCATATTTGTAAAATGACAATCATTTTGTTAACCCAGTATTTTCTGTGTATGAAGACACGTTTGCTTTTTTGTGATATGCACAGTGTAGATAAGTGTTCTGTCTGACTTTCCTTTTTATATAGATTATAAAGAACTGTGGTTTATATATTTAAAATTGTCAATCTGAGTGTTAAGTTTGCATGTTGTCTAAGAAATTGAAAACTTTGAATGTGTTTCAGTTTGAAATAAGCTATTCAGTGTAATACTTCTTGTGGAGATGTGGCTAAACTTAGATTTTACATGAAGTATTTTTTCAGTATTATATGTACCCTCTAAAATATATAAGGATATGCTGATTATACCAAAATGTTGTTTAAAAGCAGGTACTTAAAGCTTCGAAGTATCTCAGTGCTGATGTAGCATATCTGTGGCAATTGCTTTTTTCTACATAAATGTCTTTAATGCAATATACTGGAAAACCTTTCTATTTTAATAAAAATAATTTTATATGATTATGTATATGTTGCAGCACTGTAATCATTCAAAATTAACTCATTCATCACTTTTGCATGAAAACTAACCTCAGCTCCAGAAGAACTGGCCATGGGAGGGGCCGGAGAGCTAAGCGCAGCAGATACGGCACTTGTCCTGCGTGCACCCAATCCTGGTTTCATCTCATCACCGCAAATGGTGCCCCAGTACTGCCAGGAGTGACACGGAGCAAGCCTGGAGTACCTCTGGGTGCTGCCCAATCCCCTCCCGAAAAAGGGAAGAAGTTCTGGGAATGTCGTTATTCTAAGCCAGGGGTCTTAGACAAGCAGGGCAGCTGCAACAGGGCTGGTTACACCAGACTATAGCCAGAAATCGGGGGACGGAAATTCAATTCAGAGCCCCCAGTTAACACGAGGGCCCCCCAAGAAGCAGAGCGTAACTAGTAGATCTACTCCCCACCTCTTGCCTAATGCTCTAGCTCCCAGCATGAGATCAAGAGAAACAAATGTCTCTTTGAGGCTCCTGCTCAAATGTGGCATCGTAACTGTGCCTCGTCCCCAAGCAAGTCACATGGCCGGTCCTGAGTTCTCATGGCCCATGGGAGTGTGTGTGAGAGAATGAGTTGGGTGTGTGAGTGTGTGCGAGTGTGAGGATAAGGCACTTGCCTTGCATACAGCCAACCTCAGTTTGATCCCTGGCACCATATATGATACCAGCAGTAAGCCCCAAAAACCACCAGGTGTGGCCCCAGAAAACAAAGAAAAGAAAGGAAAAACTTAACCAAACTTCCCATGGGCAGCACCAAGGGGAAAGTGGCAGGACCTAGAGAAAAGACTTTATAGAAAAGAGGGGGCGAAGCAAGAAAATGAAAGGGTAATACCAAAGCTGTTCCCTTGTTCACGGCAGCATAGATGACTCACCGGTTATACTTAGGTTTCAAGTTGGTTTGTTTGTTTGTTTTATAGGCCACAGTGCTCAGGGCTTATTCCTGGCTCTGCAGGAATCACTCCTGGCAGGGCTCAGGGGACCATATAGGGTGCCAGGAATCAAATCCAGGTTGACCACATGCAAGGCAAGCTTCTTTCCCATTGCACTATCTCTCTAGCCTAGGTTTCAGTTTCTATTATAGAGATCTCTCTCGTGTGTGTGTGTGTGTGTGTGTGTGAGAGAGAGAGAGAGAGAGAGAGAGAGAGAGAGAGAGAAAGGAGAGAGTGAAGAATTGAGTATGGTGAGGAGTGGAAGTGTAAGGGCAGGCTCGCATAGGGGCCATTTGTACTTTAATAACACAGTTGCCCACTAAGGCACTTTCTCATTGGACAACAGCCAACAGCCAGAACTGATGGACTTTTTATTAGAAAGCAGAAATATCACGGTCTGGGGAGAAAACAGAAATGAGACTGGTGCTTGTGTTTGAGAGGGAGCGTGTCGGGGAGAGAATGGCGTGAAGGTTGGGCAGCTCTGAGGACGCAGTCCCGGAACTGTGGTGTTAGCTGCCCAAACCCAGCCTGGGTGCAGGGATTCTGGGAGAGAAGCACCTCACGGGCCAGCAGCCTCGGGGTGGGCTGGAGCAGCTCCCAGGCAGGAGACGCAGGAGCTCGCTTTGCTGACAGCTCTGCAGCTTTCTTTGCATCTAGATCCCGGGGACACGCTGAGAGAGGCTCAGTAGGAAGGGACGGATCAGGCTCCTGCCGCAGAATTTTGTCAGGGAGGGTTTGGAAATACAGGAGAAAGCAGCTTCCCAGGAGGAAGTTAAGGCGCGACAGGGCCAGAGAAATAATACCAGGGTTGCAGGCGCTTGCCTTGCATGTAGCTATCCTGGGTTCAATCCCTCATATGATTGTATGATTCCCCAAGCACACACCAGCACTGATCCCTGAGCACAGATTAAAAAAAAAAAAGGCAATATCTGGATTTAAAAAAGAGTTCTAGAGACCAAATCAGAGACTGCTATGCCAAAAGTATTAGCAAATCAAAATTCTAGGAAAACAAGAAACAGCTCCACGCCAACTCCAAGCCATTAGCCATTTCTGGCACAAATGGACTCTAGGAGGGAACTAAGTCTGGCCTTAGTACCCAGCCTTAGTACCAAGTACCCAGAGCTTGGTCTCATGCCCAGCTCTGAAAGATGCCTAGTACCCTGAGCGGTAGGTTTACTCTCTGCAAGGCAAGTGCCTAATCTCAACCCCCCATGCCTGACCCCCCCACCTCCAAGAAGCGGCCACTCCATGTGGGGCTTATACATGCTGGCCACACACCCAGGCTCCAGGCCAGCTGCCTCTGCCAGGAAAACGCCTTTGTAAAAGAGATCATGGCTGGTTTCAGTTTGGGCCTCCTGTTTTCACTTTTCTCTTTTCCAGCTTTGGTTTCTTTCCTGCTCTTGTTAGAGATTCAGCAATGAACTGTGGGCCTGAGAAACCTTTGGTCCTTGCCCTGGCATGCACACACCCAGGCCCCCATGCTCCCAGGCCCAATGCTCCCTCCATATGATGTAACTGTGGTCCCCATGTGGGCAGATCATCACCCTCACCCCAGACACACTTCCCTAGAGTTGTTGGACCAGCCACAGAGCCTAGGAACTGGGATTATTTGTATGAAAAGGAGAATTATCCAAGTGACTAATGATAAAATAGCTCTTCTACCCAGAGCGGGAGAAAATGGTAGCATATGGCCAAGGAGCCCAGAAAGGACTGGAGATGCTTCGCGTGGGCTTCCTGGGTTTGATCCCTGGCACCACACAGTCCCCAGAACACCACTGGGTATGAGCCAAAGGAAAAAAAAAGTGTAGCACCAAAGAAGAAATACTCTAGCACAGAAACTGTAAATCCAAGGCCAAGGAGATATTGCAGTGGGTAAGGTGCTTACTTAGATGCAGTTGATCACTTGATCACCTGACATCCCGTGATTTGTCGATTTGCTAAGCCGGCACCAGTAATGTTTCCATTTGTCCCTTTCACATGCTAGGATAGCCCAAGGGCATCTGCTTGCTTAGGAATACGAAGGGCCTCAAACCGAAGGGCCTCAAACCGTTCGTTCAGGGTCAGGGGAATAAAGGGAGAGGGAAAGGAGGGAAGGGAGCAGGGTTAGATGCCTGGGTCCTGTCCCAGAGCCAGCTTCCCTGGCAGGGGTGTGGGTTTGCCATATCACTGGATGACACCAGAGTTTCTCCTGATCATTTCCTGTAGGCGGGAACACAGTCCATATCATTGCTGCCACCAAGTTCTCACTTTACCTTCCTGGAGAGGAGGCCACAGCCTGCTTCATGGTCTCCTGGTCTCTCAGCTCAGACAGGGCTTCACGGCCTTTGTTGCAAACTAGAACAGAGCTGGGAGCCACAGCGGCTTCTTCTCATCCTGCCCTGCGCATGGATAGGGAAGAAACCTGAGAGGCCTCTGCAGTGCTCTGTCACCACGTTCCCGTCCCTGCTCCTGAGAGGCAGAGATGCTGTGGCTGATGGTCAGGCACCCCAAACTACTGTCCTCAAGGTCAAGCAAGAAGCAGGAAAAAAAAGACAGGGACCTGGATCATGGCAATTGCCACAAAGATAAAACCATGCTTTTTGCTTTTAGTGAGGATGTGGAGGTGCTGAAGCGATAGCACAGCGGGGAGAGCATTTGCCTTGCACGAGACTGACTTAGGTTCAATCCCGGCATCCAATATGGTCCCCCGAGCACCGCCTGGAGTAATTCCTGAGTGCAGAGCCAGGAGGAACCCCTGAGCATTGCAGGATGTGACCTCAAAAGGAAAAAAAAACTTGTTTTTTTTTTTTGTGGGGAGGTTGTTTCTGTCTTTGTTTTCTCTGACTCAATCTATAATAGGTTGAGTAAATCTGAAAACAGTTTTCTTTCCATTTTTCTTTCTTGTGGAAGGGGGATTGAAGCCACACCCAAGACTGTTTAGGGGCTATTCCTGGCTCTGTGCTCAGAAGTGACTCCTGGTGGTGCTCTGGGCACCAGATGGGGGCCAGGGATCCAAGCAGGGTTGCAGCCACATGCAGGCAAGTGCCCCCCCCCTCCTCGTGCCGTCTCTCCCGCCCAGGAGCACCATCCACCTGGGCCCGGTGCCAGGGCTCCCAGGTACAGCTGAAGTTGAACTGGAGGGAGAACTTTCACGTGCCAGTTGTTGACCCCTGACCTTGGAGACTTCCTTTTCTCTCATTTGATAAATGACTTTTCTTCAGCACTAGACTGGTAGGAGAGAAGCCCACAAGCTCCCACAGCAGACTCAAAGGGGCCAGAATTAATCTCTAGGGGCCTCTTCCTGCCCCCAAGCTGCACTATGCTCAGCAGCTGCAGGGAGGGAAGCGGGCGGTGAGCTTTGCTGCCTGGCTCCAAGGAAAGCAAGGGACATGCATGGCCCTTCTCACCCCGCTGCCTGTGAGCTGGGGGTATTTCTGCTTCATATACGGGAGAGGGACAGATAGGCCCAGAGAAGGGAAGGCCAGCCAGAGTCACGCCACAAGTTCAGGCAAAGTCAAGGTCTGGAAAGAACTCTGGGCTTTCCCCACACCGGCAAGACTAGGGCTGCTCTGGGCCAAAGCAGGGCTCATCACACAGGGACACGGGTGCCCAGAGAACCAGGCTCCGTATCAGGTCAGACTGGTGAGACCAGCACGCAGGGTGGGGGCGCAACAGGCAGGTTCAAGGGACACAGGGACCATAAACTTGTCCTTGGCACAGCACCCCGGAACATTCCTGAGCAGTTTCCTCGGATCCCGCCTGTTCTTCCATTTTTGGATCAATGTGGTGCTCAAGAGCACAAACAAGACCCAGATCCCCTGGGGCCAGAGTGATAGCACAACAGGTAGGGTGTTTGCCTTGCACAGGTCCGACCTGGGTTCGACCCCCGACATCCCATATGGTCCCCTGAGCACCTCAAGGAGTAATTCTGAGTGAAGAGCCAGGAGTAACTCCTGAACATCGCTGGGTGTGACCCCAAAAAGCAAAAAAAAAAAAAAAAAAAATACACGCACACACACACACACACACACACACACACACACACACACACACAACTTACAAAGACCCAGATCCCTTCTGGGTTAGAGGGAGCTCAGGGGAACAAGTTGACAGCCTACTTCTCCCCTCACTCCCGCTCCTTTTTCCAAAAATGAGGTGCACTGGATTGTTTTATTAAAAAAGTAACGTGAGGAGCCGGAGCGATAGCCCAGCGGGTAGGGCATTTGCCTTGCACGCAGCCAGCCCATGCCGGCCCGGGTTCGATCCCCGGCATCCCATATGGTCCCCGAGCACCGCCAGGAGTAATTCCTGAGTGCAGACCCAGAAGAAAACCCCTGAGCATTGCCGGGTGTGACCCAAAAAGCAAAAAAAAAAAAAAAAAAGCGTGAGGGGCTGGAGCGATAGTCCAGCAGGTAGGGTGTTTGCCTTGCATGCGGCCGGCCCATGCCAGCCCGGTTCAATCCCTGGCATCCCATATGGTCCCCCGAGCACCGCCAGGAGTAATTCCTGAGTGAAGAGCCAGGAGAAAACCCCTGAGCATTGCCGGATGTGACCCAAAAAAAGCATAAATAAATAAATAAATAAATAGATAGATAGATAGATAGATAGATAGATAGATAAATAAATAAATTAATGAATGAATGAATGAATGGATGAATGAATGAATGAATGAATGAATGAATAAAGGGTAAAAATAACGTGAATTCCTTGAACTATTTGAGAATATAAACCAAAGCAAAGGTCACCTACGTTCACATCTTCCCTCTGCTTATACCAGACAAGTGCCAGATCCGTTCAGAACCGCCTCAGTACGTGGACCTCCCTATGTCTAACAGGGCCTGGCCCTTCCTGTAGCAGCCCTGCCTGGCCTTCCGTGGCCTATCCATACTGGGTCCTGAACCTTGGCATGCTGCCCTACCTGATCCAAGGAGACAGGGAGGGAGCTGGTTGGGAGCAGCTGGCCAGAGAGAGGTCCAGCCTTCTCTTCTCCTCTTGTCTTCTCTCCTCCTCCTCTCTGGTCTCTCCTTATTGGGGAGGGGGCCTGGGGTGGCGCCTGGGGTTGTCTTTTGTTTGTTGCCAAATCCCGCCCCCAGGTTTCACTTCTACATTCTGATTGGCTACCTATTCCACTGTGGGATTAGCTACCTGAGACCTGTTGCTTTCCTCCTTAGCTCCTGCTGTATCATTCCCCCTCAGGAGTGGTTACCCTAAATTCTTTTAGGAATTGGGGTGAAGGTCTGTCTTCTGAAACTACTTCCTGCTGACACAAGGGCTCTGGTCTCCTAGGGACCCCTAGGGTACTACTCCTGTTCCCTAACTGGAGCAGTGGTGGAGGAGTCGATTTCTCTGATGACCCGGTCACTGTGGTTCCAGAACTCTGGAGAGACAGACTCGGTTAAAACAGTTAAGACCAAAAAAAAAAAAAAAAAAAACCAGTTAAGACCAAGGGGCACTGGAGAAAGTATCCTGGATGGAGAAATAGAAAAGCATAGAGAAACCTCTTACATCATAGATAGATATGGAAGAACCTTAACCCATAGGAAGATGGAGAAACTATTTACACATGAAGAACACACCTAACTGGTGTGTTCTCGAACAGATACTTCAGATCTTCCAGATGCTGTGCTTCATACTTCTTGTCGTTGCGGTTTATGCCAGAATCTAGGTCCATTTCTACTGGCGAAAGCTGTCAGTCTTTACTGTCCTGTGGTGAGGGAGCTACCCATTTCTTTACTCTGGAATGATGAATTCAACTAGGATTTCCTGGAATTTTAATAGCTGTTGGGGTAGGGAGGAGGACCGGGAATTGCCCCTTCCAGATAGGTTGCAGTCCTGGGTAGAAAATTCCACTCCTATAACCCTTAATTAACACTAGTGTACCTGGAGAGTATAGAGGTTCCCACGTTGGCATCTGGGGCTTGAAGAACAACTGCTGACCAAACTCTCTTAGGACCTTTGAAAAGACCTAAGAGAGAGAGAGCATGCTTCCGTAACAAGGAATACTCTGAATCAAAAGCAGATCTGTGCGAATAAATGGCCTTCCATAAAGAGCTTCAAAAGGACTGAGTCCCAAGTCTGTGCACTGAGCAATGCACAAATGAAGCAAAGCCAAAGGAACTGGAGAACCTGTCTCCAGTTCTGAGAAGTTTCTTGATATAGTTTCTTGATCTGTGTTTTCAAAGTCTGATTTATCCTTTCCATCTTTCCTGATGATTGAGGTCTCCAAGCTGAATATAAATAATACTTTATTCCTAAAGCTTTTGCTATCTGTTGAGTTATTTCTGCAGTGAAGGAAGGACCATTATCACTGTAAACTCCAGGGGAGTCCAAATCGGGGAATTATCTCCTGGAGAAGCACCTTTGTCACTTCTGTGCCTTCTCTGTCCGGGTGGGAAATGCCTCTGTCCACCCAGAGAGAGTGTCCACCATCACCGTAAATATTGAAACCCACCCTGTAGTGGTAGCTGAGTAAAAAGTCTAGCTGCCAGTCTTCTCCAGGATACGCATTACCATGTCTTTGGGTACTACTTATCAACTTAGGAGGCACAGCTCTCCGGGGGGTTATTTCAGGCACAAATTTCACAACTCTGACATACTCGTTCTATGATCTTAGACAGCCCCTTTCCACTTAAGACAGAACGACTAAGAAGACGAAGTTTGTCCCCCCCCTAGATGACAAGAGTCATGTAGGCCTTTTATGGCCTTTCACTGGAGCTGTAGGGGCAAATGTAATATATCCCCCTTCCAAAACCATCCTTCCTTCTCTTCATATCCCCCAGCTGTTGCCCATGATCTCTCCTCTCTGTATAGGAGTGACGGGTATCACTCAGATCTAGCTTAGGGATCAGAGCCATAACTTTATCCTCTGCTGGCAGACCTTTGGCTGCCTTCTTGGCTTCCAGATCTGCCTTCCTGTTTCCCTAGCATCACCTCACTGTCATCTTTCTGGTGGCTCCTACAAAACATACCTGCCACCCTCGTGTGCAGATGTACTTCACTGAGTAGTTTAAGTATCGGAGGTCCATATTAATGGGACTGTCCTTGGCAGTCAAAAATCCTCTTTCCAGCGGGTAGGGCGTTCTCCGATATGGTCCCCCGAGCACCGCCAGGAGTAATTCCTGAGTGCAGAGCCAGGAGAAACCCCTGAGCATTGCCGGGTGTGACCCCCAAAAAGCAAAAAAAAAATCCTCTTTCCTGGGGCCAGAGCGATAGCCCAGCGGGTAAGGCGTTTGCCTTGCACGCTGCCAGCCCCCTACCAGCCCGGGTTCAATCCCCGGCATCCCATATGGTCCCCCGAGCACCGCCTGGAGTAATTCCTGAGTGCAGAGCCAGGAGAAACCCCTGAACATTGCCAGGTATGACCCAAAAAGCAAAAAAAAAAAAAAATCCTCTTTCATTCCAGATAGCCGCATGGCCATGCAGTACCAAGAATGCATACAAAGTCCGTGTCGCATTGACCAATTTCCCTTTGCTTAATTTGTCAAAGCCATGAGCTTGGCTAGTTGGCGCTGAGTGTCCACAGGTAAAAGCACCACTTTCCACCACAGTGGTGGTGGTGACCACTGCATAACCAGACTTATGTATACCCTTTTCAACAAAGGAACTGCCGTCCGTGAACAGAATGAGGTCAGGGTTCTCCAGACGACAGTCTGACAGATCGGGTCTGCTTGCATGCGTGTGTTCCAAAGCTTCCAAACAGGAATGTTCTAACTGGCAGTAGGTGGCTGGGTTCAGGGTATTGCGAGGCTTTAAAACCATAGACGTCCCAGGATATAGCCAGAAGTTCCTGACTTTTGTACCAGAACCCATGCTGCTTCCTTAGTAAACACACAGGTAAATTGCAAAACCTTCTTCCCATTGGAAGTAACAATTCCAACAACTTTTCTGTTAGACTTGAGACCCAAATGACTGCATCCTTTGCCTGCAGCAGGTGAAATCTACCATTCCTTTGCAAAGAGATAGAGTAACAAAACTTTTTTATCCAGGACAGACCATACAAAACATCCTTAAAATCTCCCAGCCCAGCTTCTCCCCCTTCTGATAGGCACTTAAGCCCGTTTCATAGGCATATTGCCCCAAACTAATGGCTTGGCTGTTAGTGACCTGCAGTCCTGAAACAAAAGCCTTCTTTACATTCTGAATCCAATGCATTTCTTTGCAACTCCAAGGATTAAACAAAACTGCAAATCTGACCAGTGAAGTTATTAAAACGTCCAAGGAAAAAACATTTTCATGATCTTTCAGACTTGATATTGAAATTAAGAGGCTTTTCCAATGGAGGATAGTACATTCCACTTGAGCTAACAAATTCTCTTGCTGGAGAGGATACAGGCCTGGAATACTGTGGATATTCCTCCAGGCTGGAGACCCGGAATTCTACGTATGTCTTGTATCTAATGAAGGCCTGTAATACTGTGACATAGCACATTGGGCTTCCATTAGGTATCCATCTAGGGACCCGTATCTTGCTATTTTCTCTGGTCTGAGCAAGTTTTCCATATGCTTACGATAAGTCTTTATTATTTCTTCCTTTTCTATTTCCCAGCTCTCTAGAGGCTTTGACCTTGCTGGAGCCAGTCTGGTTGCTGGTTTCCCAATGACCTGGTCCATAATGAAGGTGCTATGGGGAGGGCCCAGCCTGTACCTCTATTTCCATTGTCTTTCCATGCTTACAAACTGAAATTAACAAGTTGCAAAGCCCAAGTCCTCTTTCTCCTTCTCTGTAAAGAGCTCTGTAACATCGTACCTTGATTTTCCAAGTCCTTGTTTTCCTCTGCCTTCGCAGCTGTTTTTCTTTTTCTGGTACATCTTAGACTGATTTCTGCAAAACTCCACAGCTGACGGCTCTTGAGCAGAATGTAAAAACTCCGCAGGATGCCCACATTGGGTGTGATATGTTAACTCGAAGGTGGATTCACCTGTGCTAGTGGGTTCTGAAAGGATAAGGAATAAAAGAATAGTAGTTTGCCTCATATTTCCCCCCAACAGAGGTCAGTAAGAGCCCGCTCCACCCACCCTGGGTGCTGATACCTCTCTACCCAGGATAAGATAAACAGGAGGCGGGCCTGTGGAATGTGGGCAGGGCCAGGAAGTTGACCTGGTGTGCATGCGAGACGTGCCAGGCCTGGATGGGCTAAGGGAAGACATGTCCTGCCTGGATGGACAGGTCAAGGGAGATGACCCTGTGTATGTGGGCGTGCCCTGCCTACTTGCTCATGTGACCACACACCTATAGGCTAAGGAGCAATATACCGTAAGTGGATAGGCTAGAGATAAAACAGTATAGACTAATTGGCTATGTACTGCGCGAGCCCTGTTGTGATGGACAGGAGGAGCCTTCATAAGGGGGCCTTTTGAGGAGGCTCAGCGTCCCACCTGCCTGATGGGGCCTTCAAGTCCGTGTGGGAGCTGGACCCTGGCTAGCCAGCTCAATAAACTCTGCTGTGTTCATTGCATTCCTGGGTGACTCTGTCTCTCAAAGGGGGATAAGATTCCTGGACAGTAACAGGTTCTTGAGGATTCACACTGTATCACTGTCTTCCCGTTCTTCCAGTGCTATATGGCTTTGGCCATAGACCATATACTTTCAAACAACAGCAAGAACTAGACCAGAACAGGATAAAATAAGATTCTCTGCCAGCTTCTCTTTGTCCCCCCACCTTCCTAATTCCCAGGGCCCTTCTACCAATAAGCTCTTACAATGGAATTTTTTCTTCAAGAACCTCTGCTAAGGCAGAGCCAAAGCCCAGGGGGCTGGAAGCCGTTTGTCACCATAGTCCCAAAGCTGAGTTTGGAGAATTCCTAACATTGGAAGCTCTAAGAGCGCTGAGTCACAGATCCCAGCTGCATTCTGGAAAAACAAATTTAGAACAGAAACAAAATTCCCCCTCAGGAAAAGGAGAGGGCAGGTGGTGGCCATCTCGCAGCAGTGAAGACTGGCGGCAGCCATACAGCCTCTTGCTGCTGGCTAAGGCAGCTAAGGGTGGGGTGGGAGTCAGCATCCACTTCTGCTCTCTCCGAGAGCTGCTGTGAAGGCCTGTGACCGGGTACAGTGACCAGATGTTCAGATCTAAGGCTCTGAATCTGAAAGGGCTCACCCGAGGATGGCCAGGGCCTAAGCAAGCCTCTGAATCACTTGCATATCTAACCCCAAGAGACTAAAGTGCGCATGACTGATGACTTCAGTGTACCACTTAAATGGTCTATTACTCTATGTGGAATAAAGAAAGCGTAGTAAGGGAACCAAAGTCAGTCATTGGAACTGGAGATTTTGTCTCTAGGACGAGGCAGACTTGAGTGGGAGGGGACTTGGCCTACTCCTGGCTCTGTGCTCAGGGACCAGTCCTGGTGGTACTTGGTGGACCCTATGCAGTGCTGGGGTTTGAACCAAGGACACAGATGGAGGAAATGGGCATTTTGGGTGTAGCATTGCTGTGATGAGTGCAGGAAAAGCATCACTTGATCACTTGATCACTTGAATCCCGTTATTCATCGATTTGCTCGAGCGGGCGCCAGTAACACTTCCATTGGACCCTATCACGTGCCAATGTAGCCCAATGGCATCTGGTTGGTTCAGGAATATGAAGAGCCTCAAACCGTTCCTTCAGGGTCTTGACAAGGAAGTCTGACCATCTTGTAGGTGGGCGGCCACGTGATCTTTGACATCCGTGGGATCCAGTCGGTAATGGCTCTAGTCCAGTGGTTGTCTCCAAATCGCATTACATGTACCTTGGGTACATGTAATGGTAATAAATCCATTACCTCAACAGAAAAGGTTAAAAATAAATAAATTAGGGGTAGAATGATAGTGCAGGTAGAGTGCTTGCCTGGCATGTGGCAGGCCTGGGTTTGATCCTTAGCTCCATGATTCCCAAGCCCCACCAGGTGCAGAGTGCAGAGCCAGGAGTAAAGTCCTGAGAATTGCTGGGTGTGGCCCAAAATAATAATAATGATAATATTAATAATATCAATAATAATAACAATAATAATAATAGAGAGAGAGACTCACAGGCATGGGGCAGAGCTGCTACCGGCTCTCCCTGTGCCCAGCTGATCACAAGGTACCCGGGAGGGATGGCGGGTTCTAGCCCTGGCCCACCACCCCAGCAGAGCCTTGCAAGAAGCCAGAGGACCCCCCACTCCATGAGGGATGCCATTTTCCATATCTGGACTTCCCCTCTTGTCAGAACTCCACCCTGCAGAAGAGCTGATCTCAGTCTGGCTTGCAGTTCATCAATAAATGCTTGAAATCAGAGGTGACTACAAGAGTATCCCACCTGCACAGCAGAGCCTGGCAAACTACCTGTGTCATATTTGATATGCCAATACCAGTAACAATTATAGACCTCATTCCCATGACCTGATGGAATGGTTTGAGGCTCTTTATCTTCCTGGAGCGAGCAGATGCCCTTAGGCTCTACTAGCATGAGACAAGACATATGGAGATGTTACTGGTGCCCGCTCTAGTAAGTCGATGATGAATAGGAGACAAGTGATACAAGTGAATAATAATAATAATAATAATAATAATAATAATAGAAAAATTATTAATTTCTATTGGCCAGGGATGGTAGCTCAGGGATCATGTATGCAAGGCTCTGGGTTTATACACATACACACACACACACACACACACACACACACACACACACACACCAGCAGAATCTGGATTTGATCTATACTGAAGAACAAAATTACTTTTCTTTTTACACTTGTCACTGTGAAATTTTTTCATACTTAACAGGTGCCATTTATGCTTAATTTAGTGGGGGGGGAAGTTTGGTGCAACCTGGCATTGTGCAGGGCTGCTGCTTGCTCTGTGCTCAGGGGACGACATGCAGTGCCGAGGGTCTAACCTGGTCTACACGCAGCAAGTTAATTACCCCTGGACTATCTTCCCAGCTCCACCACCCTGAAGCAATTTTTAAAATACAAATATTGGAAATATTTTCCTTTGGCTAACTTTTAGTTTTATTCAGAAAATCTGATTGACTGATTTCTACTTTCAAGAATTTATCTTTGACTTAAAATGACTCACTTTATGATCTAATTGTAGGACTAGAGCGATAGCACAGTGAGTAGGGCCTTGCATGCGGCTGACCCGGGTTCAATCCCTGGCGTCCCATATGGGTCCCCTAAGCACCGCCAGGGAGTAATTCCTGAGCCAAGAGCTAGGAGTAACCCCTGAGCGTCGTGAGATGTGACCCAAAAAAAGGAAAAAAAAAATTAATAATAATAATATAATAATAATAATAAATGCAATTTAAAAAAGGTCTAATTGGGATGACTTTTGCAATTGTTCCATAGAAATTTGAGAATAATAGTATTAAAATAAATATTACACAAATTAAAAGGCACGTGCAGTCAGATCGGGTAAAGAAGATACATATTACTAACTCAGAAATAATGAGGGGATAATGCTACAGATTCTACAAACAGTAAAGGGAGATAAGCAATATTGTTAACACTACTTAGATTAATTAAATAAACATATTCCTTGAAAAAAGAGTTACCATAGCTCACACAAGAAGAAACAGCATCTGGAGAGTTCTATTAGTGAAACCAAATTTATAACTTAAAACCCACCCATCTCCAAAACACAAAAACAAAAGCAGCTCTATGCCTAGAGCACTTTGGTAATTATTTATAGCAAACATTTGAGAAAGAGACTAATTCTTGATGGGACAGCCTCAGGACATGCTTTTCAGGCAGGAGGCTTGGGTTCCAGCCCAGCACTTGGTGCTCCCCTGGAGCACTGTTGGGAGTGACCCTGAGCACTGCCGGTGTGCCCTCCCAAAATAAAGCAAACAAAGGGAAACACCACCACCACCAAAACCCACTAATTCTTTACAAACTCTTCCAGATAAAAAGATCCTTTGCAACTTCTTTATAGTACCAATGTTACTCTGCCTTCTACATAGGAAAGAAGACATTCGAAGAATGTTTTAAATATTTTATTATTACCACTGTGAGATACACAATTACAAAGATGTTCATAAGATGTTCAAATTTGGGTTTCTTAATTTTAGAAGAATTTCTTTAAATGTGTAAGTACCTCATAAAGCTGAGGTGAGTGGAATTGAGCAAGACAAATAAAGAGTAATTAGATCAAAGGGGAAAAACAGTATAGATCAGCAAACTTAATATTGTTAATAGGTCTGTTCCGTCATGTCTTCCTATAAGTTTAAGGCAATCCAAATTGAAATTCCAGTGAGCTTTCTACTTATTTATTTGAGAGGAGGGGGTTGGACCACACCTGGAGGTGTTCTGGGCTTACTCCTGACTCTGTGCTCAAGGATTATTCCTGGAGGTACTTTGGGGAAATTTAAATGGTGTCGGAGTCAAACTGGGGTCATCAAAGGCAAGACAAGTGCCTTACTACCCATCTATCTCTCAGCCCTACTTTTTATTTTGATATAATTGAACTGTTGGGCCCCCTGGGATGAACCCAGAGCCACGGCAGAACCTGGCAAGCTAACCATGGTGTGTTCGATATGCCAAAAACAGTAACAATAATGGACCTCATTCCCAATCAATGGAGACGTTACTGGCACCCTTCTTGGGCAAATCAATGAAAAACAGGAAGACAAGTGACAAGTGATAATTGAATACAAGTTGATTCTAAAATGTATATGGAAAGGGCTGAATTACATCTTTTGCATGCAGGACGCCTGGATTTAATCCTTGGCCCTGCCTGGTACCCAAACACCATGTTAAGGGCAGCCTCTGTGCACCATTAGATGTGGCACCCAAAACACACACACACACACACACACACACACACACACACACACACATTGAAACTTAAATGGAAACGCAAAGAACCTAAATCAAACAAAATAACTTTGAACAAAATGAGTGGGAGGCTGTGATAGACTCATCTGCTGCTGGGTGGAGTTCTGATGAGAGGGAAGTCCGATGTGGAAGATGGCGGCCCTCATGGAGTGGGGGGGTCGTCTGGCTTGTTGGGGAGGCCCTGCTGGGGTGGCGGGCCAGGAATCATTGACACCCCACCCTGCAGCAGGTTTTTTTTTCAATCCGGCCAGGTATGCTGATCCAGAGACTCACAGACATGGGGCAGAGCTGCTACTTGCTCTCCCTGTGCACAGCCGCTCACGAGGTGCCCGGGAGGGATGGCAGGTTCTAGCCCTGGCCTGCCACCCCAGCAGGGCCTCCCAACAAGCCAGACGACCCCCCACTCCATGAGGGGCCGCCATCTTCCACATCAGACTTCTCTCTCGTCAGAACTCCACCCAGCAGCAGATGAGTCGATCACAGTCCGGCTCGGTTCATCAATAAATGCTGTATTTAGAGGTGACTACAAGAGTATGCCACCCACACAGCAAGCCTGGCAAGCTGCCCGTGTCATATTTGATATGCCAAATACCAGTAACAATTATATTAGGTCATTCCCATGACCTAATATAATTGTCTGAGGCTCTTTATGTTCCTGGAGCAAGCAGATGCCCTTGGGCTCTACTAGCATGAGACAGGACATATGGAGATGTTACTAGTGCCCGCTGGAGCAAATAGATGATGAACGGGAAGATAGTGAGTGGGAGGCTATGCCACTTGTCTCCCGGCTCATAGACTGCAGTGATGGAGACAGCACACTGCCCATGTTAAATGGGTGTCTGAGTGGAGAATGAACTACTTCCCTCATACATGGCTAACTTGGGAAAGAATAATGTTTTTCAAGAAAGGATAATTGAGCAATTGACTGTTTATCCATATGCCCAATAAGGAGAGAGAGAGAGAAAGATACCCACAAGTGTGATTTCATAGCATCCACCCACTATGAAAATGAATCTAGAGCTAAAACTGGGAAGCGTCTAGTAGAAATTTTTTTAAAAAATTGTGTGTGTTCTTGGGCCACACCCAGCTGTGCTCAGGGCTTTCTTCTGGCTCTGCACTCAGGCATCACTCCTGGCTGGGCTCAGAGATCCATATGGGATGCCGGGATCAAACCAGAACAGTTGCATTCAAGACAAGCTCCCTGCCCTCTGTACTAGTGCTCTGCTCCTCAAAAAAAAGAAAATGTGCGTTGTCTTGGAGTTAAAAAGAAATTCTTAAAATAGGACATTAAGCAAACAAAAAGCGATAACTGAGGTCAAACTCTGTGTGTCTCAACTTTGTTGGTAATTCTCATCTCTGTGTGGTGCCTGGGGATTTCTGGGCAATGACGCCCTCTGGCCAACAATGGACTCAGTCACTAACTCCATTCAGCGCTATCCTTTCCAGGAGTCTGATTTGGGGCAGTGCCAAATCTCCAGCATCCTACAAACAGCAAAGAGGTGATTGCTTGGGTTTTGCTTCTCAGTCTCTGGAAGCCCCATGTGTGAACACAGTAAGAGGCCCCTTGCGCTCAGCATCTCCACCTGTGCTTTGAAGTTTGGGTTATGGTGGAAACAGCCCTCAGAGATTCGAGAGAGGACAGAGAACTCTTTCCACTGGGCTTTGCAGCTCATTTCGAAGGGGATTGTCAGTGCAGTGAGCCGGGACTACAGAGGGGCTAGATTCCCACGGAACACCAGAACACAAACAGAAAAAGTTTGTTTGTATTTTGCTTTGCTTTGTTTTGGGTGTCACACCCCGCAATGCTCAGGGGTTACTCCTGGCTCTGCACTCAGGAATTACTCCTGGTGGTGTTCGGGGACCATACGGGATGCCGGGGATCGAACCTGTGTCCGTGGCGTGCAAGGCAAACGCCCTCCCGCTGGACTATCACTGGGTCCCCAGAAGTCCTTTTTGATTCAGAAGAGACCCCAGCTTGGCCTGTTCTGACACCAGAAGTTCCAGAACATAAAGATGTATTTGTCTGGGAGGAAATCAAGAGGACAGAGTCCAGCCCCACCAGAGCACAGCTGGACATGAAGACCTGGGTATCACAAATTCCAAAAGAGCTCTTGGACAGGAGAGATGGTACAGTAGCTGGTAGGGAACTTGCTTTGCTCGTGAGTTCAATATGCAGGCACCGGGGGTCCGAGCCCAAGGCCTTGGTGTCTCCCTGAGTTTCCGGGCCCCGGCCTGCGGGGAGAGACAGCTCCGAGCAAAGCATCTTTTGCTCAGTCCCTGCTGCTCTCTCTGAGCTCCTCCTCTGCCCTGACCTCCTGTGGTCCTCCAGGCCTTCCAGAAGTGATCTCTAGGCACAGAGTCAGGGAATAAGCCCTGGGACCACAAGGTCCAGGTTGATTCAATACAAATAAATACGTTGCTCTTTAATCTGGACTCCAGGCCCTCCCCCTCTGGATAGCCTGTGCCTCAGGCTAGTGCTTTTCTCACAAAGGGGTGGGACGGCGGCAAAGTGACAGTGTCTCCCCCGGCCAGTGGGGTGCAGTGACCACTCTCCGCCCCCAGCTCAGGGAGGACCAAGGTCCCTTCAGATGGACCGGCTCCCCAGGGCTAGTGGAGAAGGCAAGACTGGAAGGACCTCCACGAGCCAGTGTGACCATGGTCCACGCAGCGGTAAATCCAAGTCTGTCCCCCAGGCACCAGGCCACAGATGAGCGCGCAGCGGCTGGAGCTCTGGGGGTGGGGATGAGGCCCACGCAGGGCTTAGGGACGCCCTAGTGCAATCCCGCGTCAGAGCAGTCCTGTGGCCCCTAAGATGCTGCCCTTCAGAGCGGACCCCCGAAATGTGGGGCACACCCACTTTGGTCCCGTGGGTCATAACCCTGCCCCTGAGGTCCCGGCAGCTCCTGGCTACTGTAGGAATGCAGGCTTCCCAGTGCACCCCTTATTCCGCGGGGAGGTGGCGGGGACCGGATGGGGTGCTGAGCGCAACTGCAGCGTCCTGGGAAGCCGCTGGAGTCCCCTTATTTTTGGAGGGGACCGGGAGGGCGCCTACTGAACTACTTACTCCAGGCTCAGTGCAGGGGGTGGGGTTCACTCCCTGGGGGTCTAGAACAACTGTGGGGTGACTGGTGTGGTGGGGGGGCGGTGTTATTCCCTAAACACGTGCTCCAGCCGGTCGAGCCACCTTTCCAGGGGTTCCCTTCTTGGGACGCGTTTTTCCTAGCCACGCCGGGACGCGAGCAGAGCTCTGGACTCTGGACGCCACCTCCAGGCAGCCGGCGGGGGTGGCCTGGCTGCTGGCCTGCAGAGGCCGCTGCCTTATAAGGCGGGGGCTGGCCTCGGGGAGGGGCTGCAGCCCGCGTCTCCTCGGATCTCCTGCGACGCGGGGCGGGCGGGCGAGCAGCTCGGCGCGGCGGCGGCGGGACCAGGAGCGCGCGGGGGCCGGCCATGGGGCAAGTCAGGTGAGGCCGCCGGGCGCAGGGACAGGGCGGGCGCCCGGGCTTCCCGGACCCTAGCGTTCACCCTCCCCTAGCGGGCCGTCCGGGACCCTCCCGGGGAGTCGGGTGTTGGCCACGACGGCGCTGGACGCGGCGCGGCGGGTTGCGGGATGGGAGCTCGCGGGACGGACCCTTCCCCCGGGCGGGCCGCGGAGAGGCGGGACGAAGGCGACCCCGAGAAAGGGTCCCCCAGCTGCGAGTCCCCAGTTCGCGTCCTCCAGGGCTTGCAGGCACCGAGGGGGTCCGCGCTCGGCGGGGCGAGGCGTGGCTTTGGCTTTGTTTCTCCAGGGCTTGGGGCCCCGAGTTTCCGCGGCCACCCGGCAGTGGTGGCCCCGGCCCCTCGAGAGACGGCTCCGAGCAGAGCATCTTTTGCTCGGCCCCAGCTGCTCTGAGCTCCCTTCTCTGCCCCGACCCCGAGTGCCAGGCTTGGCTCCACTGGGGAACAGACGCCACACCCTCGGGGCCTCTTTATCTCTCCTCTGTCGCCGCCCTCACCCGTGCGCCGTCGGGGCGGGGTGGGGGGAACTTTACAAAATGCGAGTTCCTGACACTTGCTGGAGTCTCGCCCTCCTCTGGTTGGGAGTGGGGAATGGGGGTCCCCATTCCAGGGCTCTGCGCGCTGCCCCGCCCGCTGCTCTGAGGTCGGAACTTCTTATCCTCAGCTCTTCTTGGATCCTCCAGGGCTGGAACCCCGCTCCCCAGATCCACTACCCTGCACTAGAGGGACCAGCCGCAGGTCCCAGACTTCTTTGTCTTCTCTGAGGCAGACTCCCAGTCGCCCCCACACCCCCTGCAAGATGGACACTTCAGGCCCCTGGTGGCCAGGACTGTCCCCCTCCTTTGTCAAGGAGGCTGGGGGCACAGCTGTTGCAGAGTTCCCGGGAAGTGGAGTGGGGGAGGCAGGCGGCAGCCTCACAGGGGTAAAACTTGATCCTCTCGCGGGAATATGCTCCTTTCCCCTCATCTCCGGGCCCCATCTCCGTGCCTCGGTTTCCCCATAAGGACGAGGGGGCTGCCACCAGCACGTCCCACGTTCCTTCCCGTAGAACGATGGGGCTGTCATGACCAAGACCACCAAGAGAGAAATGGTGGGCACCTTTTGAAATTTCTACTTGGGGAAACAAAGTGTCTCTTCACACTGGGAGAAACCCCCCAGATGTCCAAGGCTTCCCGTTTGTTTCATCAGCTGTTTCTAGCATCTTCCCTAAGAAAGGAGTTTTCCTAATCAATTTTACTCAGCCCTGAGCTGCCTTTGGCGCTCATCACGGCTTCAACCCTCCTCTCTCCAACCCCACTCTGTGTGTGCCAAGCTGTGGAGTGAACCTTGGAGTGAGACCCAGATTGTGAATTAGAAAGTCCACTTCCCTGGGCTGGAGCCACAGCACAGGGGGTCAGTTTACCTGTCATGCAGCAGGTAAACATCAGCAACCCCAGCATCCCATATGGTTCCCCCCAAGCATCGCCAGAAGTGACTCCTGAGCATCATCAGGTGTGACCTCAAAGGAAAAAATACACCCCAAAACCAAGGTGTCACTTTGCTGCAGGTATGATGGGGCCGAGCAAAGCCTGGATTCCATGGACACTTCTGGCCCCACAGAGCAGTCTCTTCTGTGCCTCAGTTTCCTCAGCCATGCCTAGGAGTCGATCTCTTGGCATTTTTTAGCCTCAAATATTCCAGAAACTGGGGCCGGAACAATAGTCCAGCAGGTAGGGTGTTTGCCTTGCACACAGCCTACCCAGGTTCGATCCCCTGGCATCCCATATGGTCCCCCAAGCACTGCCAGGAGTAATTCCTGAGTGCAGAGCCAGGAGTAACCCCTGAGCATTGCTGGGTGTGACCCAAAATGCAAAAAACATATATGTGTATGTATATATCACTGTCACTGTATCACTGTCTTCCCGTTGATCATCGATTTGCTCGAGCAGGCACCAGTAACATCCCATATGTCCTGTCTCATGCTAGTAGAACCCAAGGGCATCTGCTTGCTCCAGGAACATAAAGAGCCTCAAACCATTCCATCAGGTCATGGGAATGAGGTCTATAATTGTTACTGGTATTTGGCATATCAAATACGACATGGGTAGCTTGCCAGGCTCTGCCATGCGGGTGGCATACTCTTGTAGTCACCTCTGATCTCCAGCTGTAAATGCTGGCATATACAGTCAAATGAATTTCCACAGGGGTGCCAAGACTATTCAATAGGAGAAAGAAGTCTTCTCAATAAATGGTACTGGGAAAACTGAATAACCAACAGCCAAATAAATGAAGTTGGCTCTTACCCTGTACCATTTATAAAAAATCAGCTCAAAAGAGATAAAATATTCACTGTAAAAACCAGGGGGTTTCAAATCCAATAAAATAATTTCTTAGATATGATACTAAACACACAGGTAACAAAAGGGGAAAATAAAAAAGAATTCTCGCAATAGTACAGCTGTTAGGGCACCTGCCTTGCACCCAGCCAACCTGGATTGATCCCCGGCATCCCATATGGTCTCCCAAGCACCTCCAGGTGTAATTTCTTTTTTTTTAAGTTTTAAGGAGGTTTTAGGAAAGGGAAGGAGGGAAAGTAAGAGAGAGTACCCATCTCAAGAGGAGAGATGGCGGGCGACACACGTGCTTCGGGCACCACATGCGCCATCAGGTGTAAATTCTGAGTGCAGAGACTGTATATTCCAGAACTGCAGGGGGATGAAGGGGAGGGGGCTGACATTGGTGAAAAAGGTATCGTCAAGAGGCACCAATTAAATTCCAAGGCAAGCTTGGTTCAGTGGTGAGGACTTCCAGCTGCGGGCTCCCTGCTCCGTGTTACTTTGCTGCAGGTATGATGGGGCAGAGCAAAGCCTGGATTCCATGGACACTTCTGGCCCCACAGAGCAGTTACCAACTATCCAGCTCCTTCAGATGCCACCCAACCTTTGTGGCAACACTGAGGGCAGAGGCAGTCATGGTCTGTTTTATGGGTTTAGTCAGTACCTGGGAACCGCACATGGGCAGTCTGTGGACAGCCTGGAGCCCCACTGAGCGGCCTCTCTCCTCCCCTGGCTTCTCAGTCTGGATGCAGCCCAGTGTGGGGACCCAGGACCCATCCTCTAATTCACATAGAGCCCAGTGCTCCTTGACCTGCATCCACCCTGCCCCAGAGGTCAGAGCAGAACAGCGCCTGGGACCAGCTGGTTTTACTGATAGGGCTGTGTGGGCCGTACCCAGTGCTTTTTGGGTCACACCCGGCAATGCTCAGGGGTTACTCCTGGCTCTGCGCTCAGGAATTACTCCTGGTGGTGCTCAGGGACCATATGGGATGCCGGAGATCAAAGCCACGTCAGCCATATGCAAGACAAATGCCCTCTCTGCTGGACTATTGCTCGGGCCCCTCAGCAGTTCATTTTTATCTGGGATTTTGGGCAGGGCTGTGGCAGTGGAGAGCACCTGCCTTGGTGTGTGAGGGCCTCAGTTCAGTCCCTGACAGTACAGCACAGCAGAGAAAAAAAAGAAAGTGTGGTGCAAGGGTTTCCTGCTTTGAAGATGCTCTGAAAACCCACAGATAGCATCTTTCTTCTCTGGCGAAAGGAAACTTTGGGCACTGTAGGGGCAGAGCAGGAGTGCAGGGGGCTAGTGCCAGGACGGGCAGACCTGGAAGCACCACACACACACACACACACACACACACACACACACACACACACACACACACACACACACACACACACACACACACACACACACACACACACACACACACACACACACACACACACACACACACACACACCACACACACACAACACACACACACACACACACACACACACACACACCACACACACACACACACCCCACCCCATACCCCGCTCTGCTCCTTCAACCCTAAGAAACTCTGTCTGCAAGAGTCTGGCTGGGCCAAATGAACTGGGACTTTCCCTATTCCTGTAGCGCCTTTGAGCAACTCTCCCTGACAACCGTGCTTGCCCCTGGCGAGAGGAAGATGTAAGTGGAATGGAAAGGTCTGGAGCTGAGCCGGAGGGACTTCCTTAGCCCTGGCTCTGATGTGACTTTGGACAGCGCATGTGTCCTCCTAGAGACGCTGCCCTCCCCCACCACTCACCCCTGCGCTGGGCCTTTCGGGGCTGGCATGATTTCCTCATTCACTCCCTCTGCAGATAGGGGCCAGGGCTCATCAAAGACCCAGTCAACTGTCCTGGGGCCAGGGAGATGACTCAGAGGCCAGTGCGCATGTGCCAGGGGCCCTGGTTCATCTGGGCTCCCCAGGCTCCCCCAGTATCACCAGGAGCAGCCTCATACACAAAGCACAGTAGCCCGTGAGCACCAGCGGGTGTGGCTCAAAGACAAAAAAAAAATTGTCCTTTTCCCCTTTTTGCCTACTCTACACTGAGAATGACCCATCATTGGGTGTGACCTCAAAACCAAACCTGCATCCCAAGAAAAACACCTCGCCCCCACCCATCTTGGGAAAGCCGGGAGAGGCTTCACAGACCTTTCTCCCTGGACCAGGGACGGTGTTCACATTTAATCACTGGTCTAGCCTCTACAGGGGCGCATCGATTCTCACAACTCTGTGGGGCAGGTACCGCTGGGGGGAGAGAGGAGGCCCAGAGGGAGGAGCAACAGGCCTGTTCAAGGCCCAGCTGGGATTTGCCTCTTGAAACTCCTAGAACTGGGTCAGAGGAGCCAGAAGTGACCCATCTGGCTTTTATTTATGTTTTTGCTTTGGGTTCTTTCGAAAGAGGCCAAGGGGACAAAACCTGGCAGTGCTCCCGGGGTTACTCCTGGCTCTGCACTCGGGCATTACTCCCGACAGTGCTCAGGGGACCATAAAGGGTGCTGGGGATTGAACCTGAGTCAGCCTCATGCAAGGCCAGCACCCTACCCACTGTACTATCTCTCTGGCCCCAGGAAGTGACCTATCAGATATGGATATTTTCATTCCTATTTTTTTAAATAGTTCCTGGTCAACTAGCAAAACTAAGCTTTGCCCCAAGGTAACGTGAGGCCACTTTGCGGCCTTTTTGGGAGGTTCACATCCTGTAGAGGGAAGGGCTACTCCCTGCCCTGTGCTGGGGGCCAGCCCGGCCTCTTACACACAGAGCATGTGTCCATGAGCATGGAGCACCCTCGGGCACTGCAGCCTCTTGCCCAGGGAGCAGCATCCTGCCCACAGTTCCTGTCCCAACTCTGACTATTCCGAGAGCCTTTGGTGAGGAGCTGGAGAGGGCAGAGATGTGATTCAGGCTTGGGGGCGTAGGGGGAGGCCGAGGGGCTTCTCTCCAGCCCCAAGCCCCAAGAGGAAGCAGCAGCCCAGACCTTCCTCACAGTCTGTGGAGGTTCTCGTGTTTTTATATCATTATTGGGTGGAGGAGGGCACACCCCCGGATGCTCAGGGGAACATGCAGTGCCAGGGCTTAGACCCAGGCTCCCGCATGCAGACTTGGCACTAGCCCTTTAGCGCCCGCCCCCCCCTCCGCACTGTTTGCATTTAGCACTAGAGGGTCTTCAGGAGCCCCACTTCAGCCTCACCCCTAGATGCCTGTACCCTTCCTCCGGCTGACCGCGAGCCCAGCAGCGACCCCCCCAGCCCAGGGAGCCCCCTCTGGGCAGTTCCCTCCACCTTTCCCTGTTGTCTTCCTGCAGATTCCACACCATATCCCTGACCTTTCCTCTGGGTTCCTGGGGCAGGTCTGTGACACAGGGGCAGCGTGGCCGCTTGAGAAATCTTTCTTCTTTCCTCCTCTTCCTTCCTCCTTTTCTCCAAAGACCTGACACTAGCCGCTTCTCTCGGGGGCTGTCCCTCTCCCTGGGCCCGCGGCCCCCTCTCTCCTCTCTGAGTTCTTTAGTCTCGTGACCTCGTGAGAGTTCAAGGACAGCCACTCACCCAGCACCCAGTTTATCTGGCACAATTGTGGGAACTTGGGCAGGTTATTTGCCCCCCCCCTTGAGTCTCCATTTCCCCATTTTAAGAAAATGGCCAGGGCCGAGAGCTAGCACAGAGGGCTGGGCTGTGTGCCTGATTGAGTTTGGTCACCAGCACAGCACGGCACCCCCAGTCCTGATAGTGTCAGTGCCCGGGGGGCCTCCAGCACCTCCTGGTGACCCCCTGTCAGACACTGCGGACGGTCATCCCTGAACTGCCCAGCCAGAACTGTGGGGAGTAATGAACCCTTGGACCCCAGGCACCACTGGGGCGGGCACCCCCAAAAAGGGTGAGTAGTGAAACCTTCACAAAAGGTGGCAAAATGCAGTCAGGCACAAACCTGCAGAGCGGAAATGCTGCATCAGGGGCTGGGTAATAGCACAGCGGGAGGGCATTTGCCTTGCATGCGCCAACCTGGGTTGATCCCTGGCATCCCATATGGTCCCCTGAACACTGCCAGGAGTAATTCCTGAGTGCAGAGCCAGGTAACCCCTGACCATTGCTGGGTGTGACCCCCAAAAAAAAAAAGAAAGCAAAAAAAAGCTTCCTCTCCTGCAAATGGGGACCCCCCCACTCCTGCCCCCAGCCAACCACCCACACACAGCAGGTGCGAGGACTTGGGGCAGTTCCTGTTGACCTCCTCCCTCTGTTTATCTGAGCTCCTGCATCTTTCTGCAGAAGTGGGGTGTGTCCGTTCTGGGCACAGTAGCTGTGATATCTTCCCTCCCAGGCTTAGCCCTGCTGTCCCTCAGAGACACCTGCCTTGGCCTGCTGGCCTTGGTGGGAGGGGATACAGGGGGGCCCACTGGGGTGCAGGATGGGGCCCTTATGCCTGGGAACCAGTGGTGGGGCGTTGGGGGCAGTTCCCCTCCTGATTTCTTGATTGCCAGATTGGTCTCGTCACTTCCTGACTCTTATCCCTGCTGTGGACAGTGGCAGAGCTTTGGGCCAGGCAATGGCACTTTGCCTTTTTCTTCCCTTTCGTTCCCCTTCGGGGTAGAGTGACCTGGCTCCTAACAGCCTTTTATGTCCTTCTCTGCCAAGGAGACTGCAGGGCCCCTGGGGTCTGGGACAACCTGTCCTCAGCATTCAGGGGTAACTTCCAGCTGCCCCTTAGCTCAGTACCGCATTCCTTGTCTCCACCTCCTCCTCCTCACTGTCCTGGGCTGTCAGCCTGGCCCTTCCCAGCCCTTTGTCACCTCGCTACATGCCTCCTGATCCAGGAACGCCTCCTTCAGGGAGTCTTCCCTGATACATCTGTGGTAGCCATTACCCGTGCTCCTCGGGCCGGCACATCTCTTGTGGCCCTCCTGGGCTGGGCAGCAGGTCAGGCCAGCCTGGCCTCACATGGCCCCTCACCCCTGCTTGATCACTCCTCGGAGTGGCTTGAGTGATCCCTCACTCCTTGATCACTCAGAGAAGCAAGGACTCTGGGAGTGGGGGGAGGGTCCCTCCTCCTTCTGTCTTCCCTCACCCCTGCCCTGATGGGACCCTTGAGGTTTCGGAGTTAGAAGGGACGCGAGGGGTCATCTGGCTGGACTCCCAGGGCCTGGGTGCCTCTGGGCCTACGTGTCTTTGTGCTGGTGTGCTCAGTTCCACAGCTCAGCCTGGAGCAGGAGAGAAAGGCTGCACTGCCCCAGCACCCTCGAGACCAATAATTCAGCCTCCTCGTACCCCAGGGCCTCCCCTGGACTTGCCTCCCTGCATGCTGCGACTCCACAGCCAGCGTGTGTCGGGCATGTGCTGCACGCAGGAGGCCTGGCTGTGATCCCTGGTGGTCCCACGTGGTCCCCCTATCCACCCCTCCCCCCGTGCACCCTCAGAAGAAACTCCTGAGCACAGAGTTGGGAGTAGCACCTGAGCAACTTCAGCTGCAAATAATACAAACGAAAAGACGCCATGGCCACTTCTTTCCCACATCACCTCCTTGGAACTCACTTCAGAGGGCCACTGTTGCTGCTTGCGAAAGTAGTGTAGTTCTGAGTGGACACTGGCTAGGGGCCAGCAGTGCCTTACCTGGGAGCCAGACCACCCTATAACCCCTTAGCACCTTGTTAACATGGCCCCCCCAAGAATCTGGTTCCTGTGAGTTTCCTGCCTCCTGCTGATCCACTTAAGATACTTCTTTAAAAACCCCATTGGGGCTGGAGTGATAGTACAGCAGGGACGGCGCTTGCCTTGCACGTGGCTAACCCAGGTTCGATCCCCAGCATCCCATATGGTCCCCCAAGCCCCACCAGAAGTAATTCCTGGGTGCAGAGCCAGGAGTAACTCCTGAGCATCTCCCAAAAAAAAAACAAAAACAAAATCATTATTTCCCATGTGTTTTGACACATTAACATATTAACCCCCTCCCATTTAAAACATTGTTGTGATAACACACACACACACACACACAATATAGAGCGTGTTTGCCATGTGTGGTGCCCTGGGTTCAATCCCTGGTACTGCAAAGACAAAAGCATACAAGATAAAATATTGCAAGCTTAACATCAGGAAGCTCGTCCAAGTAGCAGAGCACATGTCTGCCATATGCGGGACCCACAGGAAAATGCCTGGTACCATAAGCCCCCGCCCCACAAAACCCCAGTTCTGACCTTCCCCCAGTACCACCAGGTATGGTCCTGGTGGCTTCTGAGCAGCTCCGCTCCCCAGTCCTGGTCTGTGCTGGTCCCAAGCTCCCTGAGAGCAAGACTGGGATTTCCCTTCCTAGTGCCTCTGTTCCTCAGCCAGCTGACCCACCCTTGACCTCACCCACTCATTACCTCTCTCTCACCCGAACCCTTGACTGTCTCAGGTCATGGCCCAGCTGGCCAAGTTCTACCTCTTCCCTCACTGCTTCCCCAAAACCAACACATTATTTTCTTTGGTGGGGGGCACACATGAGCTGTGCTCAGGGTGACTCCTGGCGGGGCTCAGGGAAACCATATGGGGTGCCAGGGGATCAAACCCGGGGTCAGCCGTATGCCAGGCAAGTGCCTTAACTCCTGTCCTGCTTTCTGACTTGTCCATCACATTTGTTTCCAAACCTCTTCACATTCTTCTTCCCCCAGGTGAGTTCCCTCACTTCGGCGGGGTCTCCTCTCTGGACCCCTATTCCAGCCCGTTGCAGACCCCACCACACACCACAGGACCTGTCTGAGCTTTCCGGTGCCTTCCAGAACTTTCATGTAGCAGTCCAGCAGCTCCCTGGCCAGCGCCGACCTGTCTCTGCTCTGCACCTCTAATCCCCTCCTCCACTGGGCGCCCCTCAAGGTGTTTACGCAGCTCACACCCTCTCAACTCACACCCCGTCCCATTCAGAGACTTTGGTGGCTTTGGATGAGAGCCCGTGGCCCCACATGACCTGTGCGGTGTGGGTGTGCAGTGGGCTGGGGTGTGCACAGGCCCACAGAGCCCCTGTGGCTGCAGTGTGGAGGGGCCCAGGCCCACCCACCAGCCTCAGAGCTGAGCAGCCCTGGCCGCTGCCTCTACACTGAGACCTTCCCGATTTGAAACCCTGCAGCTTCCAAACAGTTTAACAACGACATCCTGAGGGCCCACAATGAATACCGGCAGAAACATGGGGTCCCCCCGCTGAAGCTCTGCAAGAAACTCAACCGTGAGGCACAACAGTGAGTCCCCAAGTACCAGGGCTATGGCGGGAAGGGGCCTGGGCTCACGGCCACTCTGCCCCCTGCCCAGGCTGGTTTCTGGGAACCCATCCGTTTATTCCTAGGTCAAAATGGGACCCTGGGGGACTTGGAAGAGATGCAGACAGATGCCCCCGATTTCCTGGGCCAGCTGTGGGCAGGAGGGCAGAGTGGCCACCTGGTTTGGGGCTCCTACCGGGAGGTGTTCCCTGGGCTGTGCCCATCCTGAGGCTACACCGTGCACCCCGGCAGGTACTCAGAGGCCCTGGCCAGCACGAGGATACTGAAACACAGCCCCGAATCCAGCCGTGGCCAGTGCGGAGAGAACCTGGCTTGGGCATCGTCGATCAGCCAGGTGGGTCTTGCTGCATCCTGGAGCCCCCACACCCAGAATCCAGCCCTCCATGCAGCCACCAGCCGCTGTGTCTGCTCCTGGAGCTGGCCCACAGCTGCCTAGGGCGCTAAGGGCACTTAGGGCAGGATGCCAGGGGCACTGTGCCCCTGCCCCCCTTCTCAAGAGTGAGGAGTGGGGGGTTTGGCTGTGGCTCAACCCCACTGGGGGCACTGGAGCCCCTCTCCCACCCCCCGCCCCCCCCCCCCCACCCCACTCCCCACACACGGTGTACAAGACATTTTTCCGAAACGTTTCTTTTTTTTTTTTTTTTTTACAGGGTTGGGGAGTCACATTATCTTTATATAAAGGTTAGCAGGTTGGGGAAATGAGTGGGAAAGTCGCAGCCTGGAATGGTCGGTCACCGCACCACAGCACGGGCCAAACATTCTAGCGCTTCCTGGCTCGGCCAGCCCTGACATGGCTTTTTAGGAAAACTGTGGTCGGGAGCTACCTCACTCCCCAGCCCAGGCAGAGGGCGGCTCCCTCCTCCCTGGCCCCACATTCCTGGGAGTTCCCCAGGAGGCCCTGGAGGCAGTGAGGGTTTCCAGCAGCTGTGTAGCCAAGGAAACCACCAGGACGATGGAAACAGACCACAGCCGCAGTGGCCTTGGACAGCTGAGTGGGACCAGCACATCTCAGCCTTGAGCTCCCTAAGGAGCTCCCCCTTCCAACCGCCCCCTCTCGGCAGTGAGAGTGAATGAGGTCATCTCAGGGCCACGGCTCCCCCTTCCTGCTGAACACTGGGATCTTTTGCAGAGATTTTATTTTAAAGGGGACCACACCCAGCGGTGCTCAGGGATTACTCCTGGCCCTGTGTTCAGGGCTCACTCCTGGCAGTGCTGGGGATCAAACCAGGATAGATAACAAGCAAGGCAAGCACCTTACCCACGCCTTAAACTATTCCTTCGGCCCTTCTTGTGGACATTCTCAAGAGCCAGACTGGGGGTGGGAAGAGGGCAGATACTTCCGGAACCCTCAGTGCTGAGTGCAGGTCCATGCCCAGGCCACACTGTGGGGTGCGTGGCAGGGTGGGGAGCCCCAGGCCTGGGCTCCTCCCTCACTGCCGTCATGGGGTTTGCTTGAGGGGAAGCAGTCGGATTCGGGCTCCTTGGGACTTTCTCAGCTGGTTGGGGCCTCTGGGGGAGAAAATGGGACATTTTGCTGCTGCGTCTTACAAGCTTGGTTTATCCCTACAGGGAAGGAGGTGGCTGAGAGGTGGTACAGTGAGATCAAGAACTACAACTTCCAGCAGCCTGGCTTCACCTCTGGGACTGGTGAGTGCTGGGCCCCATAAGGCGGGGCAGGCCTGTGTTCAGCCGTCCGACTTTGGAGAAGAACTGATCACTGAAAGCCAGTCACTTCCCTTTTTTGGCTTTTTGGGTCACACCTGGTGATCCTCCCAGCCTGGGTTACTCCTGGCTCTGCACTCAGGAATTACACCTGGTGGTGCTTGGGAGATCGTAAGGGATGGATGCTGGGGGTCAAACCCAGGTTGGCCACGTGCAAAGCAAATGCCCTACCTGTTGTGCTATTGCTCCAGCCCTGATTTTTGCTTGTTTTAGCAGTGCTCCAGAGGCTACTCCAGCTCTGTGCTCAGGGATCACTCCTTGGCAGTGCTCAGTGGATTTGGTGCTGGGGACCATGAGTCCATCCCTCCTGCATGCAAAGCCTGCATTCAGCCCCTTGGGCTAGCCACCCCCTCACTCCCCGGGCTCCCTATCCCACTTACTAATTATGCCTGGCCCAGAGAGCAAAATTTTCTCTACACCTTTCCACATACACGTGTACGCATAGGCGGCCACGCCACACACACACACACGCTACACTCACATACCCTCCAAGAACAAAATTCCACACGACCCTCACACTCGCAGAGGCCCTCCATCTGTGAGCACCACCTGCTGCTTCCTACCCACAGTTCACTTAAGGATTTTATTGGGGATTAAGGGCTACAACCAGTGATGCTCAGAGGTAACTCCCTGGCTCTGAACTCAGGAATTTCTCCTGGCGGTGCTCAGGACCTTGATCCTGGTCTGGTTGTGTGCAGGGCAAGGCCCTCCCCTGCTGTACTGTCTCTCCAGCCTCATGGGCTAGGAATTTTTTTTTCAAATTTCCCTTCTGTTTTCTTGCTGTCTCAGTGACTGAGGCTGGCACTGTTGTGTCTTATTTGGTTTTGGCGTGCTCGAGATGGCACACTTCGTTGTGGCAACACAGCCTCAAGATTGGCATCACAGGGTCAGGGAGTCAGTGCCGGGCCTCGAACCCACAGTCCAGGGCACACTACCCCGCACCCCTTCCACCCTGGGCTCTGGAGACTCCACGGTGGTGCCTTCACATATTTTCCCCTTGCTTTTTGGGTCACACCCGGGATGCTCAGGGGTTACTCCTGGCTCTGCACTCGAGAATTAGTCCTGGCGGTGCTCGGGGACCATATGGGATGCTGGGGATCGAACCCAGGTCAGCTGCATGCAAGGCAAATGCTCTCCCAGATGAACCATCACTCCCGCCCCGGGTCCCACACTTCTAACTTCTCCTGCTCACCCTTTCTCTGGTCTTGCTCACCTGCAGGCCAGCCTGCTCTCGGGCTGTCAGAATATTCTAGATCCCTCTAGATCTGGCCCCTCTCCTGCTCACCCAGCCCAGGGCTCTGGGCTGAAACTGCTGAGCACCCTGCTCTGAACCCCCTCCTTGGCACCAACCCGTCCTTCCTGCCCGCGCCACGCGCCCACGCCCCACCCTCTAGGCCATTTGCCCTCGACTTTTATGAGCCAGTTTGTGGTTGGGGCAGCCTGGAATGTGGAAAGGCTGGAACGAGTCTCAGCTCTGGCATGATGAGTTGGGTGAACTTGGGTTCACGGCCACTTCTGTCCTGTGTCCCCTGAGGGCAGAGGATTGAGCTGGTAACCTTTCTGACTCTTCTAAGAACTGGAACTTGAGATGTAGAAGGGAATCCAGCCATGGGGCCTCCCACCTTGGAGAGCAGCTGCTTGGAGCTCTGGGAGAGCAGCTACTTGGAGCTCTGGTCTTCCTCCTGCCTCTCATCAGGCCTTACTAGGGTCTTCCTTGAAAGCCCCCACTCCGGTCTCCTTGGCGTTCTGGATAGGTTGCAGGAAAGCACCTATAGTGTGTGGAGGGGTGGGGGGTTGTTTCTGTGCCCCACAGGAAGTGACGTATCCCTCTAAGCCAGGCTTCACTTCCTGTGGTTTTACCCCATGGCCTTGGGCAGGGGATTTTGCAACTCTGTGGGCAGTAGGGGAGGAGCTTCCAGCAGCTCTTTCTCCTCTCAGCACTCCTGCCTGCGGTGAGGGTAAAGGGACCCTGAGCGGAAAGGGTGGTTCTGTCTGTGGAAACAAAATCTGTGGGGGTGGAGAAAAAAAGCGGGTGGGGGGGACCCCGCCCTCGGACCGAGGACGCATGCACAGAGCACCTTCTTCGCAGAAACATCAGTGGCGGATGGCACCTCATGTGGTAAGGTCTGGCCTTGCTTTTCAGTGGCAGGTTCATGACCAATCAGCTGCGAGTCCGAGTGAGTGCCTTTGCTCCTCTGTGCGTGCCATGGGCCAGTTATAAAGCACCTTCCCAAGCCTCCTACCGCAACGCACTGTAGGGTGTTAATGCCCATCCTGCAGAAGAAGAAACTAGGCCAGAAAAGGCGAGGGTCCTTCAGCCCCCAGGTTCGTGCTTATGCTTTTCCTGTGGAATCTCCCAAATATGGGCACAGGGGTGTGTGACCGAAGGTGCTTTGATCCCATATTTGTTGTGTCACCCACTGACCTTCCTCTCCACCAAGAACACCAGTGCCTCCTCCATTGCAGTGACCAGTGGGCAGTGCTGGGGGTTAGAGCCAAGAGAGCAACCCCACTTGGGTTGGTATGATCGGGCAAGAGCCTGGAAGCACCCCCGGTCCCAGCCCCCAGACCTCAGCTGTCCCCAGAGCTGCACCAGCGCGAGGATGCCGTGGACCCATGACCGTGTGATAGAGACGGCCTGCATAATAGGGATCATCCGGGTCCCCAGCAGCATCTTGTGATGACTGACAGCGCTATGCTGAGTGGAGACGTGCAGCTATCCACGATTCTCTTAGATTCTCTTTCCATGAGTCATTTGTCATTTTGTTTCATTTTTTTGCTTTTTGGGGTCACACCGGTGATACTCAGGGGATACTCCTGGCTCTGCACTCTAGAATCACTACTGGCGGTGCTTGGGGGACCATGTGGGATGCCGAGGATCAAACCTGCGTGCAAGGCCAACACACTCCCCGCTGTGTTGTTGCTCTGGTCTCTAGTTTGTCATTTTTGGAAGTCACACTCTGACATGATATGAAAGGTGTGAGGGGCTGGAGTGAGTCAGGGGAGGGAGGGAGACAGAGAGAGAGAGAGAGAGAGAGAGAGAGAGAGAGAGAGAGAGAGGTGTTGGCCTTGTAAGATTCACAAAGCTTCCTCCATCCCACCCTCCAGTGCATCCCCAGCCCAAACAGCAGCCCTGTCGTCTCACTCGAGTTGTTCTGAGTTTGCACAATGACGTGTGTGTGTGTGTGTGCATGCACATGAGTTTTTTACCCCGCTTTGCTTTCTTCACAGTTGATTGTCAGAGATTGTTCCGTAAGGGACCAGAGCGATAGCACAGCGGATAGAGCATTAGCCTTGCATGCGGCCGACCCGGTTCGATCCCCGGCATCCCATATGGTCCCCTGAGCTCCGCCAGGAGTAATTCCCTGAGCGAAGAGCCAGGAGCAGCCCCTGAGAATAGCTGGCTGAGACCCAAACAGAAAAAAAAAGAGATTGTTCCATAGACTTTCTCTCTCCTGCAGCCTTTGGGCTATCATTTGGGCGGGTAGGGGGTTGTCTGGGGGCACAGACCCAGTGGTGCTCAAGGGTTACTCTTGGCTGTGTTCAGGGATCTTATCCCTGAACCATATGGGGGGGTGGAGCCCGGTGAGTGCATGCAAGGCAAGTGCCCTTCCCGCTGTACTATCCCTCCAGCTCCAAACTGCCACTTAATGT
Source organism: Cryptotis parvus (assembly GCA_021461705.1). Lineage (NCBI taxonomy): Eukaryota > Metazoa > Chordata > Mammalia > Eulipotyphla > Soricidae > Cryptotis > Cryptotis parvus. The sequence continues at coordinate 18,852 of JAJIBD010006970.1, read as the reverse complement.
GTGTTGCAGGAGGTATATTCTAGGAGGTTCAAGCCCTTCTCAGGAAAGAGGATATAATGCATATGTGTGGGGGAGATGACGGAAAGGGAAGCCCTGCTAGCTGATGCAACTTGGAAACCAACATGTGTTAGAGGGTTGCTAAGGAAGTTGTGCCCTTGAGTTCATCTCTGAACAGCCATACTACATTATCTCCATGCATACAGCACTGTCCAGCCGGAAGAATCCTTAGGTTTCAGCCGTTTGGAAAAGCCTCCCACGAGCATTCCCGCTGCGGCTGTGGGTGTTGTGTCTGTGATCCTTTTCTTGGCAACCTGCGGGTAAACAGCAGCTTTTCCCTGTCTGCGAGACAGAGTGGGTGGGTCGATGGCTAACGCCTGCAGTCTGCTGAGAGAGAAGAAGGTTTGTTTGAAAAGGGACTTGAACCCTTAGGGAAGGAGAATCTACAGAACTAGTGACAGGTAATGGGAGCTGGACCTGGGATCTCAGGGGTCAGGGTTGCTCGGAGCTGAGGACAGGCTTTGCATAGGAGGCCCTTGTGGAGAGATGGGTTGTGGTTTTTTGTAGTTTTTTAAATGTTCCAGCCTTGGCGTGTACACACACACACACACACACACACACACACACACACACACACACAAGCATGTTTAGGGTAAGACATTTGCCTTGCACATGGCCAACCCAGGTTTAATCCCCAACATCCCACATGGTCTCTGAGCCCGCCAGGAGTAATTCCTGAGTGCAGATCCAGGAGTAACCCCCTGAGCATCACAGGGGGGTGGCCAAGCTCACAAAAGAAAAAAAGAAAAAGTTTGTTGAGCAACCGTTAAAGTTTAAGGATACATGGTATCCTGTATTTAATTGTACTCGGGGTGCTCTTTTCATTCTTGTGTTGAGTATCACAGAAACTCCGCGTCTCAGTTATTTTCAAGAAGAATTAAGTACCCTCACATCTTCTCTGCTTCCCCCACCCCCTAGAGGTTCAGAGTAAAAGCGCTGCCCTGCGGTGTGAGACAGAGTTCAAGCCCCTCCAGCCACCCCACATACACCAAGGGTGGTTCCTGCCACCCAGCTGTGGGGATCCCCAGAGCCATCGCCAGCCCACAGCAGGGGTGTGAGCACATAGGGGAGGAGTACGCCCCGACATGTGCAGGTTTCCGTGGACACGGGGGCCAAGTGTGCGCACTCTTCCAACCCCACCTTCACTGCAGCAACAGCAGCAAAGTGGGGAGGCAAGGGAGGTAGAAATTAAAGTTTATTTCTAACTTTATTATTATAAAGCGATAGCCCAGCAATAGCCCAGCGACAGCCCTTCTCACACTGCCTCTTCCTCCTCCTGACTCCTCCCACTCACCCTTCCCACAGCTCCATCCTGGATGCTGATAGCCCAGCGGGTAGGGCGTTTGCCTTGCACGCTGGCCGGCCTGTGCTGGCCTGGGTTCAATCCCGGCATCCCATATGGTTCCCGAGCACCAGGAGTAATTCCTGAGTGCAGAGCCAGGAGTAGCCCCTGAGCATTGCCAGGTGTCACCCAAAAAAAGCAAAAAATAAATAATAAATAAAAAAGGGAGGAGCAGAGCGATAGCACAGCAGGTAGGGCTTTTGCCTTGCATGTGGCCGACCTGGGTTTGTTCCCTGGTATCCTATATGAGAGGTATGTTGCAGAGATAAATTCTAGGAGGAGAAAAATGGTTTCCCCTGAGCACCGCCAGGAGTAATTCTTGAGTCAGAGCCAGGAGTAACACCTGAGCATCACCAGTGGGACCCACAAAAGCCCAACAAACAAAACAAGATAAAAAGTCCTCCCTTTGAAGTAGCTCCAGAGGCCTCCCGTTTTCTTTCTTAGCCACCCCTGCCCAAACAGCTACTTTGATCATTATTGTCCCTCCTTTCTCTTTCACTGTCTCTTTCTACACCAGATATTTCTTGAGCACCCCCAAGCTCAGTGGTCAGCCAGACAGATGTCACACCCGCTCTAGGGGAAACCCTTGAGGGCCACTCTGTAGCACAGGAGCCGAGGCCGCCCCACTGGCTTGTCAGAGGGTGTCTAAGGGTGCTCACAGCAGATTCAACTCCTGTCCTGGCCAGGACAATGTATGTTCACTGATCAAGAAGTGTGATCCCAAACCAACTTCCACTGTTACCTTTTAAAGATTTTACTGGCATTCTTCAAAGACTGCTGAATCAGTATCACCCCACCTGGCAGAGAGGGCGGGAAAACAGTGCCACAGGAAAGGCGCCTGCTTTCACGGGGCCAATCCCAGTTTGATCACTGGTCCTGTAGAAGGTCCTGAGCACCGCAAAGGATCACATCTGAGCATAGAGCCAGGAGAAGCCCTGCTGGTTACCACTGCTGGTTGTGTCCCCCAAACCAAAAGTATATGGTAAATGCTAGGAACACTGGGGGATAAAGGGGGGAGAGGGGCAATGAGACCATCTCAGGAGGAAGGTGTTCAGGAAAGCAAGGAGTGATCAAGAGGGGCCTGGCAGTAGTACAGAGGGTAGGGCGTGGTCTTGCATGCATCCAACCTGAATTTGCTCCCTGATGTCCCACGTGGTGCCCCTAAGCCCAACGGAAGTGATTCCTGAGTGCAGAGCCAGCAGTAACCCCTGAGTGCCGCCAGGTGTGGCCCCCAAAACCACTTGTCACTCCTTGTCTTCCCTTGTTCATCGATTTGCTCGAGTGGGCGCCAGTAACGTCTCTCTATTCGTTGGGAATGAGGTCCATTATTGTTACTGTTTTTGGCATATCGAGTACACCATGGGTAGTTTGCTAGGCTCTGCCGGGCTCTGGGTTCACCCCAGGGGGCCGAGTCTTTTTCTCTGTCAGATCATCAACCATCCAGGACCCACGGGGCGGAGCCCTGGGTGTAGACAAGCCTGTCTCCTGTCTGCCACCTGCTGACGCAGCCAGGCAACGGCAGCCACACCTGCAACACCTTGAGGGGCACAATAGTACTTATAATATACAAATGTAAAATAATAAAAAGTTTTAAGAACTGTGATCAGGAAAAACTCTCCGAATGAGACATCTAGGTTGAAACCTAGAGAAGACGATGGGTGTCAGAAGAGCATTTCCCGCAGAATCCACATGGAGGGGCCCCTGTGCAAGAGCTTTCTGACGGGGAATACATGACCCGGGATCCAGTGAAAGGCAAGGCAGCCGCGGGCCACAGCATTCTCTGTCATTCTAGAGCAGGTGAAAGCGACTGCAGGTTTCTTGTAAAGTCAAGAAGTCAAAAGACGTGGCTGTGCCCCAACATGCGAGCAGGGCTGAGGGGTTATTCCAGAGGTCCCCGTGAGAGGAGTTTGTGGCTGGAACCACGGCTTTGGGAATCAACTAAACTTGAGATCAAATACTTTGGAGCTCAATTCCTCAGGGGCTGGATGATGGAGTATTGAGAGGGAAATGAGGAATAGACCCCTGGGACTGTGCCCCAGAGAGTTTAATCAGAGGTGGGGGCAGGGAAGGCAAGAGTGAGTTTAGCCGGATGGGAGGTTTAGCTGAGATGGCTGTGAGTCATCCCAGGGGAAATAGCATGTCTAGGGGAGAGGAATCAATCTGGGAGCTGGGGTAAGAGAGAAACAGCCTCAAAAGTGTCGCAAGAGAAGAAACTAGCATCCAGGATGGAGCTGTGGGAAGGGTGAGTCCTTTACCACTCACAAGTGAGGAGGAAGAGCAGGAGTCAGGAGGGGAAGGGAGAGGGGAGGAAGAGGCAGTGGGAGGAGTCAGGAGGAGTCAGGGCGGTGGGAGGGAGTCAGGAGGAGTTCAGAGGCAGTGGGAGGAGTCAGGAGGAGTCAGGCAGTGGGAGGGGTCAGAGGCAGTGGGCGGGGTCAGGAGAAGGAGAAAGAAGTGATAGGAGTCAGGAGGAGGAGGAGGAAGAGGCGGTGGGAGGAGTCAGGAGGAGGAAGAGGCAGTGGGCGGAGTCAGGAGGAGGAGAAAGAAGTGATAAGAGTCAGGAGGAGGAGGAGAGAGAGGGGTGGGGAGGATTCAGGAGGTGCCCAGGGAGAGCAGAGATGAGTGCCCTGGAAAGGGGAGCAGAGACTGTGCCCACAGGTCTGAGATGCCAGGGGAAGTGAAGACGGACAGCGCCCTTGTGGGAGGGCTGTAGAGCCGACCCAAAGGCGGCCATGAAGACTTCATCCGCATGGGGTGGTGGGATTGGTTGGCAGGTACCAGGTGGGTGGCATCCTAATTTTCAGAGTCACTTGGCTTTGTCACGATCTTAGGGTAACCCCGAGACCTTTTGGGCTGGGGAAGGAAGGATGGTGTGAGTCAGGGCTGAGTTAAAGCACTCGGGCACTGGGCGTGGCTGTGGATATTCCGCTCACTGGTGTTGCGAAGATTAAACAGCTGCGTTTGGCTGGAAGGTGCAGGCGGGGTCATGAGGAGTTCGACTCCCCTGAAACCACCTTCTCCTGTCTCTGCTAACTGTCTGTCCCCTGTCTCCCTTACTGTCCCCTTCCAGGACACTTCACAGCTATGGTATGGAAGAATACAAAGAAGATGGGCGTGGGGAAGGCCTCTGCCAGCGACGGCTCGTCCTTTGTGGTGGCCAGGATATTTCCCAGCTGGAAACGTAGTGAACGAGGGTTACTTTGAGGAAAATGTTTTGCCACCCAAGAAGTAACTGGCCACGTGGGATGGGAAGATGCTAGACTTGAAATGTGGCTATGAAGTGCCTACAACCACCAAACTCAGCTGTGTCTGCCCCTCTGGGGAGGGGGATTTGTGTGTGTGTGTGTGTGTGTGTGTGTGTGTGTGTGGTGTCTTCCTCTCTTGCTTTGCACACATGCAATTCCATGGGACCTCATTCTTACCCCAGGAGGAAGCCTGGGAACCCTGTACCACCCCCTCTCATCTCTCTCTCTCTCTCTCTCTCTCTCTCTCTCACACACACTCACACACACACACACACAATGATTCCCAGAGCCAGGTTATTTAGACTTCAGGGAAAAACCGATCTTTAAACTTCTTTGGGGGTTTTGTCTTTTTTGTTTTGTTTTAAAGTCAACTTCTTTCGTGAACTTTCTTAGAATATTCCTCTCCATGGACATTCTTGTCTCCCAAATGTCTGTGACCCGAGGCTTGAAATTCTATCTTCTTCCAACAGTGCCATCATCAACTTTAGTTGATGTTTCAGAAGAACCAAAAGCCACGTTGTGGTCTTAATATTCAGCCCTAAGCACACAGAGACAAGCAGCTCCCCAGGGTGGAGGGCGTCGGCGGGAAGGGAACGTGGTTCACGGATTGGAGCTTACAGTGATCACTGTCAGGAATCTTGCAGTTTCTCCACTCTAAGACATGACGTCATCTGCATGCCCTCCTGCCGTTCTCCTGGGGGCTTGCCAAAGAACAAGGGAGGACAAAAAGCTGGACGTCCTTGCACTTTTCTACAACTCTAAGTAGCCAACAACCACACCACCCCTGGCAGGTCTTCCCGCCCCTTCTCGGCAATAGTCTTGGCTGGCTTCTGAGGTGCTGGAGCCAGCCCACCCACGCCCTCACTAGGTGGCCCAGGGCCTCTTCTGGGAGCCCCTCTCACACTGCTGGGCTCTTGGCCAAGTGGCCTTGGAAAGATGAAGTCAGTGGGCTGGGAGTGAGGGGCGAGCTGCGCGGGCCCAGGGAGCCCCCCTCTGCCCTTCCCCGCCCCCAGCAGCTGTAGCTGCAGCTGTGCTATTCCTCCATCAGGAATGTGTGCCAGGCCCAAGCGTTCCAGAGAAATGTTCCCTGCAGGAGCTTCAGGTCGTTTGCTTGGTTTGGTGTTTTGCCTCCAAGTACAGAGACCTTTAGGAAGCCCCACCATGGTGGGGAGAATAACCTTCCGCACTGGGTCCGTGTGAGGGGACACGAGCACCCACACGCCGAGCTGAGTGTCCCTGAAATTATTGTGTTTCCACGCAGTGGGATGGCAGTGAGGGAGGCTGTAGGCCTCACGACGCAAGTCTGAGCTAGCCAGCCCCCTCCTCCAAAGGGGCTTCCTACAGGTCTCTGTGGCACTGGAGACTTGCTCTTAGGCTGTGCCCTTCATTTCACCGAGACTCAAACAATAAAAGTCTCTTTGTTTCACATCTTCCATGTGATTCCTAATTCTAACAGCACCCATAAGCCCGAGTTCCCGTCTGCCCTTAACTCTAGTCCTCTTAACAGTCCCCCTGCTGACTCCTTCATGGCAGCCACAATTGGACTGTGGCTCACCCTATATTGCAGGCTGGAACAGAGTAGAGCTGGGCTCCGAGGGCCATCAACCCATAGACCTGTGAACCAAAAAATCTGAGCTGGGGCTGGAGTGACAGTCCAGCGGGTAAGGCATTTGCCTTGCACGCAGCCGACCTAAGTTCAATCCCTGGCATGCCATATGGTCCCATAGGCACTACCTGGAGTAATTCCTGAGTGCAGAGCCAGGAGAACTGAGCATTGCCAGGTGTGACCCCCAAAAAAAATCTAAGCTAGGGAATGGGGGAGGGCAGTGATGAGGGACTCAGAAAATAAGGCTGCTGTGACTCTGACTTAGGTTATGCAAAGCCAAAGTCATCTGCAGTTCAAGTTGAGTAGAAATTGAGGGGCTGGAGCAATAGTACGGCAGGTAGGACATTTGCCTGTATGCTGATGACCAGGGTCCAATTCCGGCAACCCCTGTATGGTCCCCTGAGCCCTAGCAGGACTCAGGAGCATCCCCTGAGCACAGCCAGGTGCAAATTATTTTCCAGTAATAATAATAACCAAACCAAAAAATATAATTACTATCAGATGTAGTCCCCCCAAAAAAAATCCAAACACAAAGGGAGTAGAAATCCAGGCCTGGGGGGATACCTAGGCTTAAGGCACTGGCCTTACATCAAATGGACCCTGGTTCAAATTCCCAGCAATCTACATGGTCTCCTGAGCACAGAGCCAGGAATAGCTCCTGACCATCTCTAGGGGTGGCCCAAAAGCCAAAAAAAAAAAAACAAAGTGAGAATAGTCAAGAGGTAAGAGGTACAAGAAATGGGGGGCTGGAGGACTCCCTTTGCTGTTCCTGACCAAACCTGAGGACCTTTGAGACACACCCGTCATTTTCTTCAGAACTTCCCAACAAACGGAGAATGCTAATCTGAGGAAGGAAGCAGGGGAGTGGGTGAGAGTAAGAGCCACCTGGCTAAGGGCCTCAGCTTCGGCCTTTTGCTAGCCAGACCTGCAGTCACCAGGAACAGCAAAGACGACCAGTGAATTTCCTGGTGGCTCTGAGAGCTTCCCTGGTAGAAACATCCCCACTGAGCACATGCACACACACACACACTTTCACAAACATACATATGCTCACACACACTGCTACATGCTCACACATGCACACATATGCTCACACACACTCATGTGCACATGCTCACACACACACACACACACACACACACACACACACACACTCACTCACTCACAGCCAGCCTCCCCAGGCAGCGGCATTTCCTCAGTAGAAAAGGCTGAGAAATACCCAGAGCACAAAGCAGGCGGAGCAAGTGGGCACCGAGCTCTGTTGCGAGATTTTCTGAAGATCAAGAATTTGCTCACATTCAACAAGTTGAGTTCCACGGACAAGTCGAGGAAGGAGCTGACCAGAATCCTAACCTTTCTCGGTGCTACAGGGGAGTCCAGTCTGTTCTCCTTCCCAGGCCCACCGTTATCAAAGGGTGGAGGCAGCTGATGAGAGGCCTTTGGACCCAGAACAAGCAAAGAAGCCGCCTCTGGAAGGCTGAAGGATGTGGCGCAGCAGGGGCCCAACCACCCACTCACACACACAGGCCCCTATGGGGGACACCCGCAGAGGCGAGGTCCATCAGCCTCTCCCAGCTTCAGGCCCAAGCGAGTGCCAAGTATTCCCAGGAACACAGGGAGCCCTGACTGACTTCCCCTTCACTTCGCCGCTCAGATCAGGGCCGGAGAAGCAGTTAGATGTTCTCAGGAGAGGCAGGGCGACACACACCTAAGTCACACAGTGAGTGGCTAGTGCACAGGGGCAGAAAGCTACGCCCTTTGTGGCCAGGGGACAAATGTTCAGCCTTGCTTTCAGATTGTGCCAAGAAACGGAGGCTCTCCTATCTATCCCCGACTGGGCACCACCATAAACACACACTGCATTACCACATGTGCACTTGTTTCAGTCGTTTTTGAGCCACACCCAACACTGTTCAGGGGGCTACACTTAGCTCGGCTAGGGGACCATGTGGGACAAAAAACTTTGGGGTCACTGCATACAAAGAAAACGTGTTCAGCCATCTCTCAGCACCAGGGCCTTGACATGGTTTTTGAATTGCCAAACCAAGGAGAGATGGCAGGAGAATCAGAACTCCGAGCCATGGAGGGAAAGCTCAGAAAGCTCAGCTGGGAAACCAACCGGGAGGACCCTGATGGGGAGGATCTTGTTGGGGAGGACGCTATTTCCAGGGAGGAGCCCTAAGGGAGGCCCTGAAGTCAAGGTGGGGTGGGGCCCAGACTGCAGAAGCTCGGGGGCTTTCTTATCTCGCCCACTCCATGGTTTGAATGTGGAGGCCCTTCCCTTCCCTTCCCTGGGAGCCCCTCCCACCCAGGGGATGGGGGTGGAGTGGTACACGAGGATGTGGGGGGGGGGGGGAAGTCTGAGTTGCAGTTTGCAGCTACCAGCTGAGAGCTATGGCCCAGATGCCACTTTGCCCACCAACCCACATGGGGTTCAACACCCCCTTCTCTAAATAACGGGAAGAGGAGAGTGTGCGTGCGCGCGCGTGCAATGATCATGAGTTCTGGAGGCACGCGCACAGGGGGCGCTGCAGCCTTTGCAATCCACAGGCGCATGGGAGCCAGGCGGAAGCTGGGAGCACAGGGGCCTCCCCCCGTGGGCCGGGCCTGAGGATGGGACGACGCGGTGACTCTCTAGCGCCCCCGCGTGGCCACCTCACTCTGGGGCAAGGGCCCCGACGGCAGCGGGACAGCCCTGTTTGTCCTAAGCAGCCGCTGTAAACAGGCACTGGTGGGCGGGTTGCTGCGCGGTGTTGCTGCGAGGGTTACTGCGAAGTGGAGCCGCCTCATTTCCTCTCAAGGTTTGCAAGAATCTGGACAGCCCTGTCCGAGCTCACCGTGGGCGGAATGAGTGAACCCAGCCCCAGCATCCCGCGTTTTACTACTAGGGACTTGGAAATGTGGAGTGGAGGTGAAGGGCCCCAGGCGCCAGCGCCCTCCTGCCCCTCCGGGGGATGGGCTTCCTCCTCTCTTTAGGTTTGTTTGTCTGCTTTTAATGCTTTTCATTGCTATAGGTTGTTAGAATAGGATTAAAGCATATGGCATATGGTGTCCAAAAGTGACTGTACCCCACCACCAAGACTAAAGAGCGCTGGGTGGGCTGGAAACGTGGTCCAGAGGCCTTGGCAGAGCCAGTTCTGAGAGTCAGGGAGGGGCGGCTCAGTGGTCAGCAGCGACCTGGGAAGGTGGGGGGAGTCCCAAGGAACCGGGTTCCAGGCTCAGCTCCACGGCCTGGGCCATCCATGTCCTGTCACGTCCCTGGGCCTTCCTGTCCCTCCAAAACACTGGGGCAATTCTCCTAGAGCTCCCCTTGTCTCATCCTACACACACGCCCACCCTGCTGCACCCGTCAAATGGGCTCTGACATACCAGAAGCCACCTTGATCCCCTGACCCCCCCCCCCCCCATGGGACTTACACCCTCTGTCGGGTTCCCTCTGAGCTGCCGACTCCGGTGTCCAGATCCTGCAAGAACAGGAGGCCGTGGCCACTTGAAGCCCTCTGCTAAAGGAAAACGGCCGCACGCCTCTGAAGGGCCATGGGGGTGGGGGGGGTGGGGAAGCCTGCATTGTGACGACCTCATCCACTCTGTGACGTCACTCTCCCCTGCCCCACTCTCCCCTCCCCATCAACTGCTCTGTAAAACAACCATCAATCTGAACCCCACAGTCCTGAGAAAGTCCGTTCCTTAGTACCTGCTGCTGACCTTCTGCCTCAGACAGCAAGAAGCGCCATGAAATTGGAATTCACAGAGAAGAACTACAACAGCTTCGTGCTGCAGAACCTGAACAAGCAGAGGAAGCGCAAAGAGTACTGGGACATGGCCCTGACTGTGGACCACCACGTCTTCTTTGCACACCGCAAGCGTGCTGGCTGCTGTCTCTCCGCTGGTGAAGAGCCTCATCTCGAACAATGACATGAAGACCACCGATGAGCTCTTCATCACCATCGACCCCCAACTACTTGAGTCCGGCCACAGTGGAACATCTCCTGGAATACTTCTACAGCGGCAAGGTGGTGATCTCAGAGCAGAACGTCGAGGAGCTCCTGCAGAGGGCCCAGTATTTCAACACTCCACGCCTGCGGATCCACTGCAACGACTTTCTGATTAAGTCCATCCGCCGTGCCAACTGCTTGCGCTACCTCTTCTTGGCCGAGTTGTTTGAGCTCAAAGAGGTATCAGATCTGGCCTATTCCGGCATTCGGGACAACTTCCACTACTGGGCCAGTCCGGAGGGCTCCGTGCACTTCATGCGCTGTCCCCCCATCATCTTTGGCCGCTTGCTCCGAGATGAAAACTTGCACGTGCTCAACGAGGACCAGGCGCTCAATGCGCTCATCAACTGGGTGTACTTCCGGAAGGACGAGCGGGAGAAGTACTTCAAGAAATTCTTCAATTACATCAACCTGAACGCTGTCTCCAACAAGACGCTGATGTTCGCCAGCAGTAAGCTGATGGGGATGGAGAACAGCTCGGCCCATGCCACCCCTCATTGAGAGCGTCCTGATGGACCGCCAAACAGGAAAGGCCCAACAGCCTGCTGAGCTACCAGCGGAAAGGGGCCTTGCTCGATTCCGTGGTCATCCTCGGGGGCCAGAAGGCCCACGGCAAGTTCAATGACGGCGTGTTTGCCTATATCATCCAGGAGAACCTGTGGCTGAAGCTCTCGGAGATGCCCTACCGGGCGCAGCCCTCAGCGCCACCTCCGCTGGCCGCTACATCTATATCTCTGGGGGCACCACGGAGCAGATTTCAGGGCTGAAGACCGCTTGGCGTCACGACATGGACGACAACTCCTGGACCAAGCTGCCTGACTTGCCGATTGGCCTCGTCTTCCACACCATGGTGACCTGTGGAGGAACCGTGTACTCGGTGGGTGGGAGCATCGCCCAGGCGGTATGTCTCCAGTATCTATCGCTATGGCGAGCGCAAAGAGGCCTGGAGCTTAGCAGGGAAGATGAGCATCCCCATGGATGGGACGGCTGTGATCACCAAGGGTGACCGGAACCTGTACATTGTCACCGGGGCGGTGCTTGGTGAAGGGCTACATCTCCCGGGTTGGAGTGGTGGACTGTTTCGACACCAACACTGGGGGCGTGGTCCAGTGTATCACCTTCCCCATTGAGTTCAACCACCGGCCCCTACTCTCTTTCAGCCAGGACAACATCCTCTGCGTGCACAGCCACCGCCAGAGCGTGGAGATCAACCTGCAGAAGATAAAGGCCAACAAGACCACCAACTCAGTGCCCCTGCTGCCCAACAACTGCCCCTTGGACGTGTCCCATGCTATATGCTCCATTGGAGACTGCAAAGTCTTTGTGTGTGGGGGTGTCACCACAGCCTCCGATGTCCAGACCAAGGACTACACCATCAATCCCAATGCCTACTTGCTGGACCAAAAGATAAGCGAGTGGAAGACCCTGGCCCCCCCACCCAAGCTCTGGACTGTCCAGCCTGCTGTCTAGCCAAGCTGCCTTGCAAGGTTCTTCAAAGGATTTAAACAACTTTTTAAGGGGGAGAATTAGTAAATGCATTATTATTCACAATTTAAGAGAGAGAAAGAGAGGAGAGATGGCCTTTTTGGTTCCTTCTTATTGTTCCAGTAGGTTTGACTCTGAAGGTAGAGTTTCTGGGCTAGAACTGTTACCAAGGGGTAGAAATTCAGAGATGCTCTGCCCCAGAAAACAGTGCAAATGCTGGAATGGGGAGTAGGCTAGAGGCATCTTCACCAGCCCTGGCCATGGTGTCTAGAAAGCCCTTCTAGTCCCCTGGTGCCTCCTTGCAGGCTCCTAGGCTGACAGCAGGGCTTTTACTTAGAGTTGTAAAGGCTTGGGTTGGAGCAACAGACAGCGGGTATGGCATTTGCCTTGCACCCGGCTGCCCCAGATTCCATTCCTGGAACCTCATAGGGTTCCCGCAGCTCCCACGTGGAGTGATCCCGAGCCCAGAGCCAGATGTAAGCCCTGAGCACCACCAGGTGTGGCCCCCAAGCCAAGAGAGAATTGTGAGGGTTCATGTTCCAGGAGTCAGCCCTGGAGATCAGGGTAGCAGTGGGGGGGTGATCCCAGGGAGAAGGGCCGGGCCTACGAGGGAGAAGGTGGTTTCACCGAGACTCAGAGACTGTGGGATGTGGGCTCCTTGGCTTGCTGTAGTTGATCCTGTGGCTGTGGTATGTTTGTGTCTATTTGTAGGGAAGTTGGGGAGGGGTTCAGCTGTGTTCTCTGAGAACCTTTTCCAGGAATATGAGGTACGAGGAATTGGGAATAAAAGAGGTGAGTAAAGGGAAAGAAAAGAACCCTGTGTATCTTTTGGAGAGAAGCTGGGAGGCAAGATGAGAGAATGAGAAGTATGAGATAGGAGTTGTGGGGCATGCGGCTAGCTCAGGTGGTTCGGATGCCAGGTCCATCACTGCAGAGTAATCCTGAGCAAGTGACTTTGATCTCTGTGCCTTAGTTTACCTGATCTGAAGGGAATGATCAGAAAGCCTAACAAATAGGGTAGAAGGAATTTTTTTTTTTGCTTTTTTGGGTCACACCTGGCAATGCTCAGGGGTTACTCCTGGCTCCTTGCTCAGGAATTACTCCTGGCGGTGCTTGGGGGACCATATGGGATGCCGAGGATCAAACCTGGGCTGGTATGAGCTGGCCGCATGCAAGGCAAACGCCCTACCCGCTGGACTATCACTCTGGCCCTAGAAGTGAAATTTAAATGAGATCATGTGTACAAAATGCCAGGATAGTTCTTGGCATATATTAAGATTCTCTGGAACAAGCCATTTTTTAAAAAATAATAGGGTTCAATACTAAGTTTGGTTTCATAAAATGTTTGAGGCCTCCTCACCTCAAAACCTGAGTGAGATTTCATCAGTTACAAATACCCATTTCCTTGTCATTCATTTGTATGTTCACATGTAATCCTCAACAACTAAAGACAGGTCAGCTACTTTAAACCATGTACAATACTTATTTACACATGAATTTACTTATCTCCTATCAGTGCCAAGGTCCCTGTTTCAGGTGCTGGGGTGGTAAGGCGTGCAACCAGAATATAATGCAAATCATGTGTGTAATTAGAATTTTCCTAGGAGCCGTGTTAACAACTACAGAAAAGAAAGGATGATCCTATCTTTCTCCTATCTCATACTTCTCATTCTCTCATCTTGCCTCCCAGCTTCTCTCCAAAGATACACAGGGGTTCTTTCTTTCCCTTTACTCACCTTATTGCTGGACCAACAGTATAAGTGTTACAGCCTTTGTTTTTACATGTGATCCAACAAGGTTCCATCCCAGCACGGGATATGGGATATAGTACCCTGAATGCCAGGACTGATCCCTGAGCACTACCAGATAAGGCCCCAAAAAGTCAAAAATAAAATAAATGAAATGGAGATCTTTGGCATGTTGGGATTACAATTTGGCGTTACCGGTATGGTCCTTCTTTTCATTGCACCCTCCTTCCCTTCTTCCTAAATCCTTCTCCCATTAAAATTAGACCTTGAGTGGTCAGGACTCAATAGGCTGTGTGCTTTTATATGCAGGAGGCCTGGTTAGATCCCCGACAGTACTTATTGTCCCCTGAGCGTTGTTGGGTGTAAAGTATTGGGGTTTGGACCAAGGTGGGCCAATACTTTACATGGTCCATGAGTGCCAGGAGTGGCCCTGAGTATCACAGGGTGTGGCCCTAAATCCGGACTTATTCCTAAAATTGATTCACCTGAGAATACAACTAGCTCAGTTGTGTGTAAAAAAGGGTTCCAATCTTTTTATAAACTGTGAACTTACGGTTGAAAATCACTGATCTAGAAATATATCCCAGTCTTTTCCCTACCTTTCCTCTCAAAGATTCCAACCCAGCTTCAATCCCTAACTCTGAATATGGTTCCCAAACACAACCAAAAGTGATCCCTGAGAACAGAGCCAGGAGTAAAAAGTGTTTGGTTCAGGTGTGGGCCCCCAAACCAACGACAACAAAGCACTATATTTGTCTGATTTATCCATGTTATGCATGTGTTGATTTTTTCCCACTTCGCTTCTATGTATTCTATCAAGATACTTGACCATTTTATTTATGTAGTCTCCTATAGTGGACATATGGACACTTGCAAGCAGTGTTGTGGGGATTGTATCATGGCGTGCTTAGATGTATCTAGGATGCATACAGAGTGGAATTGCTGTTTGCATTGATAATGCTGAACTACTTTGACAATCGATTGTGCCATTTTACATTGCCACAAGCAGTTTATTAAAAAAAGTTTACATGCTATATCTTTTCTCATACTTTTACTTCGAACTATATCATCTATGTTAAATATATGTATAGAATCACTCCTGGCAGGGCTCAGAGGACCATATGGTGTGTCAGGCATTGAACACAGATCATCTGTGTGTATAGCAAATACCCTACACCTTGTACTATCTCTCTGGCCCTTGGCCTAATTTCCTAATATTTTTTTTTCCTTTTTAGCTTTTGGCCACACTCAGTGATGCTCAGGACTTATTCCTGTCTCTGTGCTCAGGGATCACTCCTTGCAGACTCAGGGGGACCATATGTGATGCATGGGATTGAACCAGGTCAGCTGAGTATAAGGCAAGTTCCCTACTCACTATAGTATTGCTCCAGCCCCTTAATTTCACCTGTGACCAATGGGCCCTGCCTGCACCTATCGCCCCACGGTCCTTCAGCAGCCCCTATCATCTTCCTGATTGTCTCCTCAGCCTGCTTCAGGGGCTTTGTCTTGTCGTTTTTTAAGGCCTGGACTGGCACCGGCTACCCGGCCCCCAGTCTCCAAACTCACTGACTTTTATGTAACCCAGTAAGCTCACTCCTGCTCTGCTCCTCTCAGTGAGTTTTAAATTCCTGTCCCCCCCACACCCTCAATTCTCACATGTCTATTTTGTTATTATATTTTACACTTTCCTTATTGCCTTTTAGTTCCATTTGCCAAAAGGTGTTAAAACATTTTTTATACTAGCTATTTCAAAGTTTTCTTGAAAAATAATTTGCTTTGGACTGGAGAGAACACAGTGGGTAGGGTGCTTGCCTTGCACACAGTGAGCGAAAGTTTGATTTCCAGCACCTCGAGTACTTCCCGGGTAATTCCTCAGTGCAGAGACATTGATGAGTGTGGACCAAAAACAAAACAAAAACAAAAAAAAGAAAAGAAATAAAGAAAATTGTCTGGAAGCTTCTCAAATGATAAAACATGAGTTACCATATAGTAATATGGCTGTGTATTATATATACATAAATATATATTCTCATATGTATACATATATCAGTAATTTAATTCCTAAGCATATATACTCAAGAGAAGGAAGATATGTGCATAGAAAACTTGTACACAGTTGTTCAATGCAGAATTACACAGAATAGCCAAAAAATAGAAACAATCCAAATGTACACCATCTGGTGAATGGTTAAATAAATGTGGGCCACCCATAAGCGGGAACATTAGCTGTCCTAAAGAGAAATGAAGTACTGGTGTATGCCACAGAATAAATTTTGAAAATAGTTTTCTATTGGAAAGTAGTCAGTCACAAAAAGGCCACATATTAATTCTTTTCATAATATGTCCATAATAGAGATAAGGAAGTAGATTATTAGTTGCTGAAAACCTTAGGGAGGAAGGGGGTTTAAAGAACAGGGTAAGTGATAACCACAGGTGTAAAGTTTCTTTGGGAATAATGTAAGTAGCCTAAAGTTGATAGGGGGTAACAGATGTGCAACTCTGAATATACTGAAAGTCATTAATTGCATGGTGGGTGGTTGTGTGTCAATAAAGTTTTTCATTTGCCTTGGACCACACCTGGTGGTCCTCATGTCAATCCTGACACAGCACTAGTGGACCTCTCCTGCTGGTGCTGGAGGGCAGAGGCAGGTAAATGGTGCAAGGATTTTACCCGGGGGTCTTGCATACACTCCATCCTATTGAGCTACCTCCCTGGCCCGATATAGCAATATGGCTTCAGTGGAGCTGGGGAGACCATTCGGAAGGACAAGATCACAGGTCTTGCCGCTCTGGGCCTCATTTCAATCCCCATCACCACAGGCCCACAGAGCCAGGGTATTGCTGGGGAGTGAGCCCCGGGTCCCTGAGCACTGCTAGAGAGGTAAATCACGGGAAAGGAACAAGCTGTTTTGTCTCTCTTCCTCCTGTGTTATGGATGACAGGCTGCTGAGGGGTCACACACATGCCATGCTGTGTTGCTCACATTTTCACTTGCCGGGGGTGGTCATACATCAGGTTGTGTATTTGCACATGGGGCAGTGGTGCTCACCAAGGTGGTGCTCCTTTGGCTGTCGTGCTGGCACACCAGCTCATCAGGGCTTACAGTCTCTCTCTCTTTCTGTTGTTGTTGTTGTTGTTGTTGTTGTTCTTTTTTAGGTCGCACTTCGGCAATGCACAGGAGGAGTTACTCCTGGGCTGACTATAGAGTTACTCCTAGCGATGTTTGGGAGACCATATGGGGATACCCTCAAACTGAACCCGGGTTGGCCGTGTGCAAGGCAAATGCTCTACCCACCGTGCCCCTAGGGCTACAGTCTTAAGGGCTCATGAATCATGGCGGAAGAGCTCTGAGGACCTGGTGGAGGTGCGCTGTGTGTGCTTGCTGGGTTCTTGCTTCCTGGCTGTGGCAGCTGCACGTTTTTTCTCATGGTCCTCACTGTGGCATCACACTTCTTTTGGTGGGACTGACACACACCTGGCTGTGACAGAATGGACAGCACTTCCCTCAACAGCTTCTCAGGGTCCCAGCCAGCAGAGCTGCCAAGCTTCAACAGTGAAACAGCTGGCCTGCACGTGGGTGGCGCCCAGGGTCTGGACACGTGAGCCTCTGAGCAAGGCTGCTGCCCTGATCCTCTCGCAGTTCCTCCAGGCCCACCTCAACTCTCGGCCATTCTTCCATTCTTGGGTCACTTGCTCTAGAGGCTGCTAATGTATGTGGGGACAACCGTTTCAAGAGGCCTGTCTGGGTAGGCAGGGCTTCCTGCCAACATTCATCTGAGTTTCCTTGCAAATGCATTATGCTGACGTCAACGGGTTTTTTCTGTGGTCCTGTCCCTGCCTCTCGCTTGACTGCTGAGAGACTCAGTGGAAACATTTGTTGTTATAAGGTGTGGGACTAGCAATTACATGATATAGGAAATACAAAGCCCATCTAGCTATTTGGGAGAAAAAAATCAAATCTTTCCATTTTTAATACACATGTACGTTTTGTGCTGGAATTAAATACATGTTACTGGGGCGGAGGTGATAGCACTGCTGGTAAGGCGTTTGCCTTGCATGCGACCAACCTGGGTTTGATCCTCGGCATCCCCCATAAAGTCCCTGAGCACCGCGAGGAGTAATTCCTGAGCAAAGAGCCAGGAGGTAACCCCTGGCGTCGCCAGGTGTGACCCAAGCAAAATAAAAAACATGTTACCAATAGTTATAATGATATTCTGTTCAGAAATGAATTTACATTCAGAGCCTTATGGTCAAAGGGATATTTTTTGAATACCAGTTATAGTAATGAAAGGGGGTTAGTACTCAGCAGTAGACTACTTCCCTTGTGTGAGCGCTGGGTTCGATCCCCAGTTTCACTCATCAACACCTACAATTATAGGCTGGGCTATAGCTCAGGGTAAAGTAAATGCCTCCCATGTGTGGGCCCTAGGGGGAAACATAATACAAAATGTCAACTATATTTACTTTACAAAAGAAGTCACTAAGAAGTAAAGGTTTATCAATAAAAGTTACAAAGAAGTAAAAGTTTATCAATAAAAGCACTAAGAGGGCCGGAGCGATAGCCCAGCGGGTAGGGGCGTTTGCCTTGCCTGCGGCCGGCCCATACTGGCCCGGGGTTCGATCCTCGGCATCCCATATGGTCCCTCGAGCATCGCCAGGAGTGACTCCTGAGTGCATAGCCAGGAGAAACCCCTGAGCATTGCTGGGTGTGGCCCAAAAAAGCAAAAAAAAAAAAGCCACTAAGAAGTAAAAAGTTTATCAATAAAATGAAGGATTTAGGGCCATAGAGACAGTACAGTGTTTTGAGGCATTTTACCTTGCACCCAGCTAACCCAGAATTCCATTCTGGCATCCCATATGGTCCCTGAACCCTGCCGGGAGTAATCCCTGAGCACAGTCAGGTGTGCCCTCCCCCATACACACACAAATCAGTGGTTGAGTGTGTTTTGCATGTGTGAAGCTCTGGGATCATCCTTTGCTCACAGCCCTCCTGACTCCCTACTAGCCAGCTCTGGGTTTTGTATTGTAAATGAATGTTGTTTTTCTCTTTCCTGTAGGCCCTTTGCATATTATGCTAGAGCAAAGGCCTTTAGCATAGACACAGGAAGACAGGTAAGGCTCTGCATTTGTGATATAGGAATTAACTCTGAAATAGTTAATCCTGATCATCTGTCATATTTTCTAACTTAAAACCTAATTGCCCTTAGGTTTCTAGTTCCTTACTGCGTAAAGGAGGGTCCCGTCACAGGACTGGATGGACCCAGGGCAAAGCCGTGAGTGAGCTACCCTGGCCTCGACATGGGACGGACTAAGTGTCTGAGCAACTATATTAAGCTAAGAGCACAGTTATGGAACAAACTTTGTCATGACCCAAATA
>JAJIBD010006969.1:0-32606 GCA_021461705.1 Cryptotis parvus | reverse complement strand
GGTCCTCCCTGACCCATCAATCTTGACAGACATTCTTTATTGACCTCACTCCGTGATGCGCTGGAGTGGGAACAGAATTTCATTTCCTCCATTATTCCATATACTTATAATCTTCATTTCCTATGACCAAGCAGGTGGGCTAAATACATGAAACTGCTTTTAAAAATATCAGCCGCATCCAAAATAAAATAGACCTATCTCTGTTATCTAGAAGTGATTATAAATGGGCCTTTCAAATCACCTCTGGGTAGAGAGCAAGCAAGGTCATTTTTACAGTGTAGCAAAGAGCAGAGTGAGAAATGATAGGTGCCAGAGTGCCCAGATGATGATGTGATGATGATGTGATGATGATGATGATGATGATGTGATGATGATGATGATGATGATGATGACAGTGTGTGTGTGTGTGTGTGTGTATGTGTGTGTATTCATTATGGAGAGTCCAGCTACTCAGGTGGTGACAATGAACATTCAGTTATCCAGTGCAATTTGAAGGGTCTGAACTATAGCCCAGACTGGGCTAAGAGGTATCAAGACCCCAGCTCCATGGGCTGGTGGTCAGAGGTAGTGGTCTTAGCATCTGTCCCCAAACTTTCTGAACCAGGTCTTCGGACAAGCGTCTTCAGGGGAGTGAGGAATGAAGTTTGGTCGCCTTCCATAATTTCTAAAAAAGTTTACGGCGAACCAACAAGCATAGATAGATACTGTTTGAAGGGCATTTCAAAGGTTAGAGCTTTGTCTCTCATATAGGTAGAATAGTTGCTAAACATGCTTACTAAGTTTGGCAAGTTGTTTCTTCTTTTTTTTTTCTTTGTTTTTGGGCCACTCCAGCGGTGCTTAGGATTTATTTCTGGCTCTGCCCCGCCGATCATTTCAGGTAGCTGGGATGGAACCCAAGTAGCTCATGCGCCCAGCAAACTCACTCTACCCATTGTACTATCACTCCAGCCCCAAAACTATTTTTTTGCTTTCGAATAAGACAGCTGTGCACAAAGCATTGTCTACTCATGCTGTTCAGAGTGGAGCATGCTCTCATTGATAAGGGCACATGGATCTCCTGGGAGGGAGGCTGTTCCAACAAGCCTTAGTGGATTATCTGGTTCTTGGTACTCAGCTGCTCTATACAAATATTCCTTGCAGTTGGTAGGGCTGAGATAGAGCTATAATTCTTTATGGAGGAGATCACTGAAATCAAATACTGGAATGTGGTTCTACATCTAGTCAGCCAGACTATGTTTTCAGCAAAAGAGTGTCAGCTTGCAGGTTTCAGTGAATCTCCTAGAAATTGAGTGTAAAAGGGCCAGAGTATACTTGTCTTGCACATGGCTCCATCTGGAGGTCTCCCTGACCTCCACCAAAAGTGGTCCCTGAGCAGAGTCAGGAGTAGGTCAAGAGCACTGCTAGCTGTGGTCTCCAAACAAACAAAAAATAAATAAGTGAATGTAAAACTCACATGTAAAAAATGGAGCAGAACTTCCATCAAGCTATCAGAGTGGAAGTGGAAACATTATGTTGCTACCAGTACATAAATCCACCCTCTGCTCTGAGGAGGGCCAAGGAACACAACTCTGGATGACTCCGTCCCATTTGGATGATTCTGGTCTCCACACCTAAACCAATGCACCAGACATAACCTTGATTCTCAGAACTACTTTGGGATGGTCCCTTCAAGTAAAATAGAAACTGACTGTCTTGGGCAAACTCTTACTGTATGATCTCAAGGGTGGGGTGGGTGGGGTAACTGTCCTTTTTCATCACACCAGGTATGGGGGGGAGATAACAGTGAAAAATCCTGGCAGCCAAGAAAGAGGAGATGATGGTTCTGGAGTTGTCAACCCTGACTGCCTTACAGAGCCTCAACCAGACACAAAGGCCAGGGGCTTCCAGCATTAGTGGTAGAGTGAACGAGCTCTGTTATAGTAACTGAAAACATTCTCCACTGACACAAGAAGATTTGTTCCAAAGTAACAAAAGACTGACTTGAAAGCACTAATCATGAATGTCTGCTCAGGCCTGGGAAAAGAGAGAGAGTAGACATGTCAGATAACTAGACAATTTATCCTTGGCCTTATAAGGTGGTAGTGCTGATTTTCTTGTTTGTCTGGGAGTGGGGAACACAGTCAGTGCTAAGGGCTTATTCCTGGATTTCTGCTCAGCAATTATTCCTAATGGGATTCAGGGAACCATATAGAGTGCCTGGGATTGAACACCATGAATTACAAAGTTGTTCACAATACAGTTGTTTCAGATATTCAGCATTTCAGCACCAGTCCCACCACCAATGTGCCCTTACTTCCACCAAGGTCCCCAATTTCCCACCAACCCCCAAGCCTGCTCCCTTATCAGGCACTAATTTATATCCTTATTACAAAATACATCTTGTAATGATGGTGCATCAGCATTGTAGCAGCCCTGAGCTCCAGGAACTCCAAAATATTTAACGGGGTGATAAAGTTGGAGTTAAATTTTTAACTGGGTGTTGGCTTTGAGGCATGGTGGTGGTCCAATCCCAACTCCACTGAAAGCCTGGAGATTTTAGTAAAAACCCTGAGTACCTGAGTTTTTCATCAGCTTAATTTTTTGGGTGGAGCTTGCCCAAGCAGTGGAGTCCAGCCTTGAACATGATCATTATTGTGGAGTGTGAAGGTTTTCAGCTGCTACTTAGATGCTGGGGGGCCAGATCCAAACCTGTCTCAGGTGCCAAGTAATCTAATCAAACAGTCCAGAACTGATCCAGAAATTTATATATATAAATCTTGAAAGAGATCAATAAGCAGAGATGCCCCCAGTCTGCCAGGCTAACTCACCTGGGGCAGTTCAGAAGGGGGCCACTTTGAGTCTGGTCCATCCCAGCAGAGCCCCAGCAGCCAAAAAAAAGACTCCACACTCCACTATCATCTCCATGTTCAAGGCTGGACTCCACTGACTGGAAAAGCTCCACCCAAAAATGAAGATGCTCAAAACTGAGTTTTGTGGGTCTTTTGAGTGGAGGCCATCTTTTGTAAAAGAAACAATATTTTTGATGTGGTCTCTAGCATATTTCTGTTTTAATTTCATTATACTGTGAGCTATACAATTATAAAGCTGTTCATGATTGAGTTTCAGTCACAGTGTTCCAGCACTCATCCCCTCCACCAGTGCACTCTTACCAACACCAATTTCCCCAGATTCCTTCTCCCAGCCTGCCTCTATGACAGATACTCTTTCCTTCTCCTCCTTCTCCTTCTCCTTCTCCTCCTTTCTCCTTCTCCTCCTTCTTCTTTCTACATCATCTTCTTTGTCCTCTATTTTCCCCTCTCTCTTCTTTCCCTTCCATGTACATTGTGACTTACAATCACACATTTAGGGTTATCATGTATATCCTTTTGCCTAGGGTTCAATGCTCAGTTCTAGTCTAGTGTTATCATTTACAATTATTAAAACACTGGTTCGTTGGTCCTATCTTTATCTTACCTAAGCTCCTGACCTCCCCACACTTGTGGTAAATTCCAAGCACAGACAAGTCCTCCTGGTCCCTGTTTTGCCTGGCCTTGATATTAGTCTCATACTATTTTTTTCATGTCCTACACATGAATGCAGTCACTTTATATCTGTTCTTTTCCTTCTGACTGATTTGACTCAGCAAGATACTCTCCATGGCCATTCATTTATAGGAAAATTCCACTACTTCATTTTTCCTAACAGCTACATAGTATTCCATTGTGTAGATGTACCATAGTTTCTTTAACCAGTTGTCTATTCTCGGGCACTCAGGTTGTTCCAATATTCTGCCTATTGTGAATAGAGGTGCTGCATAGAAGGCAGTGATGGTGATTTTGTGTATGTTTTTGGGCCCCCAGAAGTGCAGATGGTGATTTTGTGTATATTTGGGACCCTAACCACTGGGTTAGGGTTAGGTTAGGGTTAGGTTAGGTTAGGGGTGTACCTCCAGGGTACATTACCTTTGCTGGGTCACTACATTTGATGGGTCAAATGGGAGCTCAATTTCTGGATTTTGGAGGCAAGTCTATAATGTTTTCCAAAAAGGATGAACCAGTCTGTATTTCCACCAACAATGGATGAGAATCCCTCTCTCTGCATCCATGCCAGCACTTGGTTGTTCTTACTTTTTGGATATGTGCCAGTTTCTTTGGTGTGAGATGATATCTAATTGTTGTTTTGATTTGCATCTTCCTGATGACTAGTGCCTTTTGGCCTTTCAGATTTCTTTCTTTAAGAAAAGCTTCTGTTAATTTCTTCGCCCCATTTTTTTAATGGGATTGGCTTTTATTTTTTTGTAAAGTTCTACCAGTGTCTTATATATCTTGGATATAAACCTATCAAATGTGCATTAGGTGAATATTCTTTCTGACTCCATGGGTTGTCTTTTTATCTTGGTCACTGTTTCTCTTGAGTTGCAGAAGCTTTTAGTAAGTCCCATATGTTTATCTTTGCTTTCACTTGCTTTGCTAATGGTGTTTCATCTTTGAAGATGCTTTAGCTTCAATGTTGTGGAGGATTTTGCCTATGTTTTCTTCAATGTACTTTATGGATTCTGGTCTGATATTGAGGTCTTAATCTATTTTGATCTGCCTTTTGTGCATAGCATTAGTCAGAGGTCTTAGTTCATTTTTTTTACATGTAGCTGCCCAGTTTCCCCAGCACCACTTGTTGAAGAGGCTTTTCTTATTCCATTTATGCAGGAGAAGCTGTGTCACTCACACAAGCAGTGCTCAATGTGTTCTCATGGCATTTGTTTTACTTGCACACTTTTGATTCTGTGTAGCTACTACAGCATAAGAAAAAGTGAGATCAGAGCTGGAGCTATTATTCAGTGGTTATGGTGCCTTTCCTGCACTTAGCTCACTTGGGTTCCATTCCCTGGCACCCCATATTGTCTCCTGAGCCTGCCCGAGTGATGCCTGAGCTACAGAGCCAGAAGTAAGTCCTAAGAAATAGCCGAAAGTGTGGTCCAAAAAGCAAATAAGCAAAAGAAACAACAAAAACAGACCAAAGTAGGGGGAAAAAAATAAAAAAAGAGAGCCTGGAGTAAGATCGCTAAAATAATGTAAGTTTCTTCAACATGGAGTTGAGCAGTTATTTTCCAAGATTCTCAGATAAAATATAAATAAACCAATTCACCCGCATAAGGGAGAAGAACCACAGAGGCATAAACTTAGGGAAGATTCCTCTCCCATCTTCCTTCAGCTGTTCTCTCTATTGGTTGAAGTCCCACAAACTCAGCCAAGGCATTTGTGTGCTCTGAGCTGTGCTTGCTGGGGTGGTGGTGGTGGTGGGGGTGTCTTATGCTTTAGATGTTGTGCTCATGCACACTTTAGTTGCAGTATTCAGTGTTCTATATTGGGGACTCACATGCCATTGCTTGTGCTGTAGCCAGAGATCCACATCCCTGCTTGCCCTCTGGGACTGTACTCAGCATGTGGGTGTTGCTGGGGGGTCAAATTCTAGGTCTAAGACCTGCAAGGCAGGACTTGGCCACTGTGTCTAACCTGTTTGTTTTTTGCACGAGAAAAACTGAAGAACATCCAAGAAGCGCCTAGTGGTTCTTTTGAATATTTGTAACAGCTTTCAATCTGAAACTATTTCTGTAGAGGATCTTAATGACTCCCGTGGCTTACAGAATAAAGTCTCAATCCCATCACAGGTCATATGAATTGGCCCTTGTATTCAACTTAGTTTCTTACCACCCTGTTGGACTGTTAGTCCATCAGACTGAACTCTTCAATGACTTCTATCTCTGCTGACTCATTCTCTCCCTTGCTCCCTGGTAACAGAGTTTAATTTGCACTGGGAAGTCAGGCAATTTCTCTCTATACTTCTTTTTTTTTTTTTTTGCTTTTTGGGTCACACCCGGGGATGCTCAGGGTTACTCCTGGCTCTTTGCTCAGGAATTACTCCTGGCGGTGCTAGGGGACCATATGGGATGCGGGGATCGAACCCAGGCCAGCATGAGCCGGCCGCTGCGTAAGGCAAACGCCCTACCCGCTGGGCTATCGCTCCGGCCCCCCTCTCTCTATTATTCTATTGAAATACTCTTCACATTGTATCCCCATTCTCTATCCATCTGTCATTATTATCTTACCCCCTTTTCTCTTTCTTTTTACTACCCAGTATGACCTCTGGCAAAATCGAAAGAACAAACGACATGCTCTTACCCAGTTTAGCGTCACCATGCAAGATCAACTCTGGCATCCTGAATGAGAGGATGCATGAGAAAAACTATATCTGCACTTCTCTGAAGTGCTACTCTTATCCAAGGGGTCCTGGACATTAGGGAAGAAAAGGCACCAAGCTCCTGTGAGATAAATCTAATTTTATACTATATTCAATAAGGATCTGTCCTTTTAAGTTTGGAAAAATTATGATAGTTTTTCTGCCTCCTACTTACCCAGCTTAACTTTGTAACAGCATATGGGGACGTTTGTCCCATTGTGCTGGTTTTCCATTGTGTGTGGAAAATTCACATGTATTAGAGATGTTTTATGAAAGAAGTCACTAAGTGTTCGTACATATATATGGTGTGACTATTTCAGGAAATGTAAAGGCTGTACTGTCATATATGGATAGACAATGTTTGGAAGAACCAGTGATTAACTTTGCTATAAATTCTATGATTCAGTTTTACTTGGTCCTGTTTTGTCTTCTTTTTTGTTGTCCTTGTGCATATTAAAAGTATAAGAGGAAAGCTGCTCCTATAAATACACTTATCTTTATCAGTTGCTAGAAATGTGGTAGTACTTTGCTGCTGACACCAACATGAAAGAGGCACCATCAACTGCAGCACAGAAAATCAAGACGGATAAGTAGAAGCCTCATCTTAGAGCCCAGAGAATGGTCCCAGTGAAGTAGCAGTTGGATAGGGTCCAAACCACATTCTAAAAGAATGGAAGTGTGAAAAGAGGTACCTCTATTCTTGGCAGTAGCTACTATGTGTGCTCAGGAAAGAAGTTAATGTGAGGGCTTCAGCACTGAGATAACTCTGATATTAACTTGAGGGTTATATCCTAGGAGATGACTTCATAAAAAGGGAGAAAAAAGAGTCACCTCTAAGGAAAATAAGAATTAAAGGATCTTAGGGCTAGAACAACAGTAGAATGGTTAGGGTGCATACCTTAAATGGCTGACCTGGGTTTGAGCCCCAACATCCCATATGGTCCCTGGGCCTGCCAGGAGTGACCCTCAGCAGTCATGGTCCCCAAACAAATGAAAAATTTTAAAAAAATTTGGGATTTAATGTACATAAGTGAAGATATCTGCTCTGCCTAATAGAATAATTCCCCCAATAGATTCCAGGCAATTATTTTTCCAAAATAAGAAAGAGCACTCTAAAATGCACATGATGGCCTCTAAGTGTATGTAGTGCAACCTACAATGTATAAGAGAAGGAAAAGAGAGAGAGGGAGAGAGAAAAGAGATAAAAAGAACCTGCCATTTGGGCAGGCTATGGGAGGGGGAGGAATGGGGACATTGGTGGTGGGAAATGGGCACTGATGGAGGGCAGGGTGATGGAACACTTTGTGACCGAAACCTCTAAACATGAACAACATTGTAATTGTATAATCTCACGGTGGTATAATAAAATATTTAATAAAAAAGAGCACTCTGCTCATGCAATTTCTTACAGAAAAGCATAGACAAAAAACGTTGAGGGTTTCTGAGGGGCCCATGAGTTTTCTTTGTTTCCAAAGCTAAAGAAATTGAAATGCAAAGCAGGCCTAGGAACAATATAGGTGGAGTTCTCTGGCAGCTAAATTGGGACTACATCGGATTGGGACTACATGTCAGATTTATAGATGTCAGGAGGCAGGGCCAAGAAGGAACAGAAGTTTGAGCAGCAGCCTTTCTCTTGTGCATCCATTCAAATAACCAAGTTACTGATTAACTTGGGTATTTAGCTCTGCCCTTAGTTCTTCCCAAAAGGCACAGGGTCTTAGTTGCTCTAAAGCACATAATGTTAGAGATGTCTGCTCACGGACACCACCTATTTGTTCCCGTGGAAATGGTGGCACCATGGCTCACAGGCAATCCAGCCTGTTGCCCCTTTACTTTGGGGGCTTTCATGTCTTTCATCTTCTGGAGCGTGTGAAAAATGCGACATGAATTGAGAACATGCAAAAGGGCTTTGTTTCCAGTCTGTGGCAACTTGGATACTTCTCCAGCTTCAATAGATTTGTAGGGATGGGGGAAGAGAATAGCTTGGACAAGGAGTCCAAAGTGCTCTTGTACAAAAAGTGTATTCAGCGAGTTCCTATCTTGGGTTCTTTGAAAAAACAAATGCTTTCTGAATAGTTAGGACTTAGCCAGAAGAACAAAAGATCTGGGCAGTACACTGATGCTTTAATAAACCAACAACTATCATGCTAGAAATACCTTGAATATCTAATATTGCTTCCATCTGAAACTTGGGTGGTCCTTATGAAGTGACAAGTAGAAATACATGCTACATTGAAATTTATATTTTTTCAATATTTTAATAATGAAAAGTATTAATGATTAGTAAACTAAACTAGTTGAAAATTATCAAAAACTCATTTTACTACCTTGGTGCCAGAGTAACAGCATGTGGCCAATCCGTTCAATCCCTGTGCATCACTAGGAGTGAATCCTGAGTGCAGAGCCAGTAGTAAGCCCTGAGTATTGCTGGGTGTGACCCAAAGAGCAATAAATAAATAAATAAATTACTACCAGAAATTTAAATTGCTCATTTTATATATCTAAGCTCATTTTTATATATCTATATGAATTTCAGGTGTCTACGTGAAATTCAAATAAGGTGTTTAATTCTTTGACAAGCACATTCTTGTCAAAGTTTCAAAGTTTTGTGAAAAACATACAGAGCTGAACTTTTGTGACTAAACTGAAATATAAGGATAATGTATGATTTTGAAGTAAAAGAACTATTCTTTTTTAATCACCTGCTTTAAACTTGGATTTTATATAGTTTAAATACTCAGAAAACAGTGAACTAAAGTAAAAGTACAAATATTGCATCCAATGAATATGCTTTCAAGTTAAATTGCTTCTGTAAAGATCTCCCATGAAATGTTCTTATATTTGACCTTATACTAATAGGTCACTTGTTAACAATGTTGCAGTCACAAAAAGGCTGCTATTTCTTACACAACTTTCTTATGTGTCCATTCATAGAGAATAATACTGGCAATTAATACATTCTCTGTCTTGTGTACTGCCTGACCTATACTGCTGCTTGCATAAATCAGTTTACAAGAGACCATCAATTCCCTCACATGAAGCTATTTTATAGAGTTTCCTTGCTTACAAGAGCCATTGGTGATTTCTTCATGTAGCTAGTACATTTAAAAAATAAGACATGTAAGCAGATTTATACTGGCCATAAATCATATACTGTGAAATAGTACATATATGCTTATAATGCATGATACTTGTGGGTGAATATTATTTTATACATTAACATGTTAATATGTTGTAAACAATTAAGAAATAAAAAGTACAGATAGTCTGTCTTTATAAGGGAAACAGTCCAAGACTGTTAAAACTGACAATTAATCTTTGCATATAAACACTTTTCTCAGAAAGTAGGAAAAAATTGGACCTGGTGATTATAAAAGGCATGTCCTTCATAAATCATATCAAATTCAATATTTTTAAAAATAAGCACATTATCACCCTCAGTGCATTTTTTGTTTTGTTTTGGGGCTACACCTGGCTGCTTGGGGATTACCCCTTGACTCTCCACTCAGGAATCACTCCTGTCAGAGGGGATCAGGGACCATATGTGATGCTGGAAATTGAACTCAGGTCAACCGTGTGCAGGCAAGCACTCTACCCACACTGTACCATCTCTCCACTCAGAGACTCTAAACCAAATATGCCAGGCTTAGAATCAATTCACACTAAATCATTCCTTCCTTCCTTCCTTCCTTCTTCCTTCCTTCCTTCCTTCCTTCCTTCCTTCCTTCCTTCCTTCCTTCCTTCCTTCCTTCCTTCCTTCCCTCCTCCCCTCCCTCCCTCCCTCCCCCTCCTCCCTCCCTCCTCTCCTTCCTTCCTTCCTTCCTTCACCTTCCTTCCTCCCCCTCCCTCCCCTCCCTCCCTCCCTCCTTCCCTCCCTCCTTTCTTCCTTCCTTCCCTCCCTCCCTCCCTTTTCCTTTTTTTTAATAATGCCAGGATTGAAAGCAGGGCTGCATACAATGCAAGACATGTGCTCTATCCTTTGTTCCTGCTTATCCTTTACAGCTGAGGATGGGATTTAGGGCTCTAACTTGACATAGTGGGAGCCTGAGGGCGGTGGAGCACATGGCTGGTATATGGGGAGGTTCTGGCTTTAGGTTCCTGGCCACTGCAGAGCCCTCCTCTCACAGTAAAACTAGGCACCATCACCACACCCAATTACTACACTGGGAAATAAAATGATGAGCACATATCTAGAAAATGGGTGACCTGCATATAGTGCCTTTGCTTAAATCCACTCCAGGATTTGGCTAGCAGAAATATTGATCCTTCACCTGACCCAGAGCCCTTCTTCCTCTTTTTTTTTTTTTTTTTTGCTTTTATGGTTAAAAGCAAAAAAAAAAAATGCTCTGGGGTTACTTTTTGGCTCTGCACTCAGGAATTACTTCTGGCAATACTGGGGGGCAGGGGGTGGCTGAACCCGGAGTTGGCTGTCGGCTGCATGCAAGGCAAAATGTCCTACCCCACTTGTGCTATTGCTCGGCCCCTTCCTCTTTAATGATTTTAATGATTTTCCCTCCTATTCTTTGGACATGTACCAGACTTAGCGTGTCTTAGGCTTTTTAGGCTTTCCCACTGATTTTTCGGTGGCTTTGTCCCAGATTTTTTTTTTTTTGCTGTGTGTTTTATTTAGGTCTCAGTTGAAATCTCATCTTGAGGACATTGCTGATTGCTTAGTTCTCATCATCCCCTCTCCATTAAAAAACTGACCGCATTTTCCTCACTAGTCTTCACTGCTTTCTAAGAACATTCACTTGTATGCTCACCGTTTATGGCTCCAATAAGAAGCCAAGTTCTCTCACACAGTGGGAATCTGTCTCTCAGAGTCTAGGTCACATCCTGGCCTGACATGATACATTTTCCAATAGATAACTGTTTCAATGATGAATAACTAATCTCTTGTATTTTAGATCAATTACTGATTCTGCTTGCTGTGAAGCCGGCATGTTTATTCATCAGTAACTATAAATCCCCCACTTACCATTAGTAAGTTTCTTTACTTTCTAGAGAAAGAGAAAAGCAAAGAATAATCATACTGTCACTCGCTCTTTTTGTAAGAGATGACTTAACTAAGATTCACAGACTGGCTAATCACTAAGGCCTGATGAAAAGTGAATATTCCTCTAGCCTCCCAGTCATGCATGGTAGAAGTGCCAAAAAAAGTCCATAAAATCCTAGTGGTCTGACATTGGTACATGACAGGACAGATAAGAATGCTTCGCGTGTCTGCTCCTCGACACCAATCTACCTGCTTGTGTGCAGGACCTGTGAATGATATCACAAATATCCAAATGACCCCTGGAATAAAAAGATTCCCCCCTTGCTTTATGAAAAATAGTATGTTATTTCTCAAAATATTAAAAACAGAACTAAGATATGATCCAATGATTCCATTTTCAGGGGCATTATAGTCGGAAAACACTAATTTGAAAAGATGTATGCACAACTTACAGTTCATTTCAGGACTAAGTATAATAACCAAAATTTGGAAACAAGCACCCAACAATAGATGAGGGGATGAAACAGCTGTGTATATAGTCACAATCGAATACTATTTACTCGCAACATAAAATTGCTCCTTTTGCTACAATATAGATGGAGTGTTTCATGCTATGCAAAGTAAGTCTTAAAGAGAAAGGCAACGACCAGATGATCTCACTATTGTGTAGTAGATAAAAAAAATAAAGCAAAGGAAGAGACAATACCTAAGCTGGGATGTGAAAAGGAAGAACTGTGTGTAAGTGTAGAGGAAAAGTGGCATTTCAGTGGTGGGTGTGGTATAGCAACTGTGCCTCTAAAACTTATATTTACTCTTCTGAAGACTAATGTTATGTCAACAAATAAAAGATGGGGCCAGAGCAATAGCCAGCGGGTAGGGCATTTGCCTTGCACGCGGCCGGCCCATGCAGACCCGGGTTCAATCTCTGTCATCCCATATGGTCCCCTGAGCACCGCCAGGAGTGATTCCTGAGTGCAAAGCCAGGAGAAACCCCTGAGCACTGGAGGGTATGACCCAAAAAAGAAAAAAAAATAAAAATAAAGGATGGTGGATTCCAACCATTGACACATCATCCTGGTCCCTGTTTTCCGTGGTGTTGTATATGTCTCATAATATTTTTTTTAAATCCCACAAATGAAGGCAGTAATTCTGTATCTGTCCTTCTCCTCCTGACACATTTCACTCAGAATGATACTCTTCATGTCTATCCATATATAGGCAAATCTCATTCTTTTTCCTAATGGCTGCATAGTATTCCATTGCATAGATGTACCATGCTTCTTTATCCAGTCATCTGTTCTTGAGCACTCAGGTTGTTTCCAGATTTTAGCTATTGGTAATAGTGCTGCAATGAGCATAGAATTGCATTTTTTCTTTTTTTTTTGCTTTTTGGGTCACACCTGGCGATGCTCAGGGGTTGCTCCCTGGCTCTTCACTCAGGAATTACTCCTGGCAGAGCTCTGGGGACCATATAGGATGCCAGGATCAAACCCGGGTTGACCGCTGCAAGGCAAATGCCCTCCCCGCTGTGCTATCGCTCTGGTCCAAACATAGAATTATAGATGGTGTCTCTGCTATGTGTGTGGGATGGAAGGTAGGTAAGAGAGAGAAGGGGCTGGGCCATTTAACAGTTATAATTGGAAATAGTAATGCTAGATTAGAACTGAGTATTGAAAGTAGGTAAAGGGATATACTTGATAACCCTTCAGTGTCTCTATTGCAAACCACATGCACAAAGAGAGACAGAAAGAGAAAGAAAGAGAAGAAAATGCCTTCCCATAGAGGAAGGTTGGGGGATAGAGCTGGAAATGGGCACACTGATGTGGGAAATGTATAATGGTGGAGGGATGGGTGTTGGAACACCATAGGACTGACACCCTATCGTGAACAGCTTTGTAATGGTCTATTGCTCGGTGATTCAATTAAAAAAACCTTCAGAGTTAAAACAAATAAAGCATGGGGGGGTGGGGCAGAGAGCATTACTAAGTCTTGACCCTGGATTACAAAGATACACACTCAGGACACCTTACTGGACACACCACTTCTCGTCTCACTACTATAGAATTTTCTCTGAGATTCTCATAAACCCATAGTTTAACAGTGTCTCCTTAGATCTCCTTCTCTTGACTCTCCATCACATTGTCAGTGATGTGACAGTCATCTCTGTCCAGCTTTACAAACCTCAGCTATGAAGAGAAATGACAGTACTCATGATTAAGATTAGGCTTTGGTGTGGATGTATACAGTCGTAACAGCCATCAAACAAATAAAAACTGTAGAGCACAGGGCCTTCAAGTTTCTGACAGTCCAAAATATCTGGAGAGTCAGCAATTTTTCTATATGCAAGACAAAAAACAACTTTCACACCTGCCTATTCTGGGTGCCAGAAAGTCTATGCCTCCTCCTACAGCCTCCCTGAGGGATTTAGGAGTGGCTCACTCACTGAGAAATGAACAAGAGAATTTGGCTGTTTCTGGCTTATGGCTGAGTGAAACTCAATTTCAAAAAGGCGCTGTGTTTCTAAGTGTATCCCTCTGCTCTGGCTGGAAAATCCACCACATCTGGAAGTCAGGAAGAAAAGGGAGTCAAACTGAAAAGGAAACAACTGATAATGCAGTAGCAAAGTGATTAGCCAAAATCTTCTAGGAATCTCTTGAAGAAATAATCTCTGCTTGGAATTTGGAATACCACTCATACTATGTGACCCAAGCAATGAAAAACAGAAAAGATTTTCCATCTATTAGTAAAATGTTCCTATTGTTGCTCAATCGGTTAAATAAAACTAATTGGGAGAGGGGATTAAGATATTTCTCACTACTTTTAAAGGGATCACTAGTTACTAGTACAACTCACTTCATTATAGGTGATTTTTTATAAGGGTATGATTGGAAACTAGAGAAAGTTTACAATCAATTAACAAATCATAATTTTAAAAAAAGCATCAGGTCATTCTGCAAATATAGTCTGAGGGCATGTTTCCCACAAGCCACTGCCTCACACGGAACCTGCATCCACAACCTAGTCTCCCCTTCATCACCAGAAGCAGACTGTTCCTTCTCTGGCATTTCTGGGAGATGCTGGGTCCCTTCAGCACAGGAGCAGAGCAAATGGGCGCACTCCTGAAGACACTGCTACTACTGCTGAAGCATCACTTATGATGAGTTATAAATCTTTTTCTTGCTTTATAACAAGGGATAAATGGTATTCATGAAAGATTTCATTTAGTTTCATCAGTCCATAACAACAAAAGCAAATGAAAAAGGCACTAGGGATTTAATCAATAAAACAATCCATAAAACAACAGAGAACCAATTATTTTCAGTAGACACAGGCTGTTTAGGCGTTAACCAAATGCCAATTAGGCATTTAACTTCCTTGGGAATTGATTTTCCTCATCCTCTCCTTCCTGTGGTCAGGATACAAACAGTCCTGAGAAATCCCCATTTGGGTAATCCAGTCAGCCTTTCTGTAATTTCCTGGCCCATTTACTCCCTTTGTCTCACTAATGCATTTCCTCACCTGTTCCTGAGTATTTGTCAGCAAAGCTGGAGATTTAACTGGCCTCACTGGGGAGTGTTGTTGACTTTTCAATTGTTCTCAAAGAAACTCCCTCTGTTGTCTTTATTAACCTCCTTTTAGGCCTTGGCCAAGGCTCTTCTCTAAACAAGCTTAAATGCATTCAATTAATTTCTTGTATAGGCTCCTTTAAGGTGATTATGCCTGGAAATCCTCTTTCTCAGTACGGTGTCTCTTTCTTGAACCACATCAAAACAGTGAACAGTTTATATGAAGCCCCTTTGCCTTTATTTGCTCTGAATAGCTATCAGATTGTTTGGCTTCTATATTCCATTAGAGCAGGTTTCTACTTTTAGGATTTTGAAGGCAAGAATGTATAAGCTAGTGTTTCCAGCATCCCTGGAGTTCTCCTGGCTGGCAACTTTATCGCAGGGCAGTCTTTCTAAGCCCTCACCTAGAACTCTGTTGAACTTAGTTGTCCAGACAGGCTCTTCTGCAGTTCTCCAACGCCTTGCAGGCACTCTGAAGGAGATGACACCGGAGGCAGAAGAGTTTTGAGGTGTGTAATATCTCAGCTTGGGGGGAAAGAGATTTGGAATTGGATCCAGCTCTTGTGAGACACACTGGGCAGGGGACCCCACCTCTCTGAGGCTGCCCAGGAGGAATCTGTCTCTGTGGCATATGGTAACAATTGTTGTGAGCAAAATAACATGAGGATCATTTCTGCGAAACTGACAGAAAACAAGAAACCTCTTGAGCTTAAGAGAGTTAAATACAGAGGCCAAATGTCACACTGGGGCCTTGTCTAGCTCTCACAACATACCTGATAAAAATTCCTAAAAGGCAGGGTTGGAGGCAGTCTAAAAATGTTTCTGTTTTATGGGATGGCTATTGATTGAGACAAAGGAATTGTTCATTTATAGCATAACCTAGCAGGCATGGGAGTTATAGTGTGTCTATGGAATAAGAGAAACAAGATTGGTCATAATGCATAACGTATTCTGTGATGCTTGTAGGCTAAAGCCAGGCTTTGCCTTTCATGCTTTGGCAAAGGAAAATCAGCTGCACAAAGAAGCTGCATGGAGCACAGTCTAGCAAGTGTTACCTAGGCATTGAACTTATAGATGTCCATAATGGCAAGCTGTCTGCTTATGTCTGTGTATGTAGAGTTAAATTATTTCGAAAGCTTTTAACAGTGAACAATGTTGAGGGAAGCCCAGACTTGACAGTGTCGCAACGTGGAGGCATCACAGACAATGGTGCAGTGTCAGAGGGCACATCTGCAGGGGAAGCAGTTGTCCCCCCAGGCTGCCAGGTCCTGGCAGGGCAGGATCTGTCCCCTTTGTTCCCAAGTCCCCAGCACCAAACTCAGTTCGGCATCACCATAGAAAACCAGCCCACAGAGAAGAACTCGAAGCTGAAGTGTCAGAAGAACAAGGCCATGCAGGGGAACAGGGGACAGGGCATCATACAAATCATCATGTATGAGGAAAGGGGTGGGTTGTGACCTGGTCTGCACTGGGTTCAACAGGCAGATGACTGATGGTTTTGGAGTAATGGGCAGGAAGTTTGAGTACCATGAAGGGATAATGTATTTGGTTTTGGTTTTAGTTTTTTGGTTGTACCCGGTGATGCTCGGGGCTTATTCTTGGCTCTGCATTTAGGAATTACTCCCGGTGGTGCTTAGGGAACCATACAGGATACCAGGGATTGAACCTGGGTTGGCCACATGCAAGACATGTCCTACCGGCCCCATAGGGACCACAAAGTTTTGAGCTGTGTGAATGGACAGGGCCTAGCCACAGGGTGGAAGGTGGTTTGATCATTCAGGCGTGGCTTACCACCAGACAGGAAGTTGAAAAGGGAAGCAGGTGGAGAAGAACCACTACCTGGGGGTAACAGAGGGCCCCTGAATACTGACATGGATGTGTTGGATTCATAAGGACACACTGGTGGGGGGAACATGGATTTGGGGACTCAGCCTCACTGGCTACACCCTTTCTCCACAAACAAGAGCTCACTGAAGCCCAGGTTCAAAGGCTGATTTGGGAAATTGTCGAGGTTTTGAGCTCACCTTACACCCCTAATTCCAGACTAATAGATACTTTTCCACACTTCTCTGAGTACAGACCCTCTATTCTCTGTCCCAGTGTGGAAAGAGGCATCCTGATGAAGCACACCAGAGAATCTGCGCTACTCTGGTCCCCAAGTGCTCTGGTGGAGTCCCTGAGTGTTCAAAGATCCCCTAAGTATTATTCAGTTTCAAAGGAAGAGGACAACATGGATGTTAACATTTTATAAATATGTAGGCACATGTGATCTGGATTTCATATGTAGGATATTCTTTAAACTTCAAAGCAAGGTTGTGATGAGAAAACTGAAGTGCAGAGATGTTATATGCCAGTCAAGGTCATACAGCTGAGTTAAGTTGCAGGGGGCTAGGAATTCAACCTATCTACAATCTTCTCTTTTCTCTGCCTCATGTCATAGCAGTGGGGGAAAAATGTGGCTGGAAATAAAATAAATCTAAATCAAGCCTTAGAAGCAGATACTTGCCACCTGGCCTGGAGAAGTTCAGTAAAATGATGCCATAATTTCCTATCTGACTCACTAATAAAGAATTAATAAATATTTTAGGGAGAGGAAGACATGCATTACCAACAGTCAATATGATAGGGGAAAAGAATACCTGAAATGGTCGAGCAAAAGCTCCCTAAAAAAAGATATTGAGGGGCTGGAGAGATAGTACAGTGAGTAGGGCACTGGCCTTGCATGCTCTGACCTGGCTCAATCCCCGCACCCCATAATGTCCCCCGAGTACATTCTGGAGTAGTTCCAAGTACAGGCCATGAGTAACTCCTGAGAATCGCCAAATGTGCCATCCCATCCAAAAAGAATTGTCCATATTGTTTTCCAGAAAGACTGTACTACTAATTTTTGGAAATGTTAATGCCAGACTAAAACTGAACATTTAATGTAGGCAAAGGGATATATATGATAACCCCTGGAAAAGTGCCTGCTATAGCGGCAGGCTGGGGGAGGGGGAGGTAATCTGGGGACATGGTGGTGGGAAATGTGCACTGGTGGAGGGATGGGTGCTGCAACATTGTATGACTGAAACCTAATCATGAACAGCTTTGTAAATTTCTATCTCATGGGTTATAATAAAACATAATAATTAAAAAATAATAATTAAAAACAGAAAAAAAGATGTCCAATCTCCATTTCAAAGGTGTCTATTTCAAAGGCCTGGCAGATGGAGACCCTCTTTGCTAAGATAATCAGCTGTCCCCAGGAGGCTCTAGAGAAACACCTTGCTCCTTCTGCCCCACAGTTCCTAGAACCTGCCTAGGCATCCCCTGCTTTATCAATTTGGCACAAGATATGCATTCTATATTTTTGCCTCTGAAATTCCTAGAGTTGGGGCTGAATGAGTAATAAGGAGTAGGATGTCTGACTAGCTCTAAGTCAAGCCAAGTTTGATCCCCAGCATCCCATATGGTTCCCTGAGCAGTGCCAGGAATAAGCACAGAGCCAGGAGTAAGCCCAGAGCATCTCTGAGTCTGGCCCCAAAACGAAACCAAAACCAAACAAGTAAAATTCCTAGAATTGTCCACACTACTCCCTTCCTGGGACAGGCCAAAATTATTTTTAATCACCATAATACTATTGGCTCAATATATTTCATAGCGATCAAAATTACTTTATGCATTTTAATTTTTAAAAAATTTTTGGTTTTGGTTTACTTAAAATCAGCTTACTTCCCCCCAATTGAATTAATGTCTTTTACTGCCCCTCCCAGGACTAACTAATTTGTAGAAGGCAGAGGTTTCCCCCTGAAGCAGCCCAGGTAATATGTGTTCCCCTAAGAATGCTAGAGTAGTCTCTCTCTTTTGGAGGCCTCTTCAGGTGTCCATCTGACCAGTGTACTTTCTTTCAATAAACGGCTTTGCTCTGTCTAAACTGTCTCACTCCTGGTAAATTCTTTTACCACCTCACGGCTTGGGACCAGAGAGATCTGTGTTGGAGCCCCTCTTCCAAATTCTTTAAAGCCTGTTTCTCAAAATGTTATATAGTCTCTATTAGAGAAATAACCTATAATTAAATTGGCAGATCACCTCATTTTGTCCTGCCTTGGGTTCCTCTTTGACCAGCAGTTATACCAGTTCTGACTGGGAGATGTGACAGTACCCAGCCACTACTCAAACATCTACACCCCCCCTTCTCCCTGTGGACATGGTTGAGACCATGAGGGATGCTAGGCTGGCACCCTGGCCACTCTCCCTCTCTGGAGGCTGCCCTCTGCAGCTGGGAGGTTCATGCGCATTTCAGTTCATGCACATGACTTAGGTGGTGATGCTAACACATTACTCACCAGGGTGTTCTATAAGCCTGGCATGGAACTTGCACATTTGTTAGCCATTGTACCCTCTGCTGTGGTATGAGTGCTATTTCCAAATCAGTGCCAGGGCCTCTCTGATGCCAGTGCTACTGGAACCTCTGTTCCATACAAGACAGGATCTGGAGCCACCGAGTCATATCTAAACCCTAATGCTCATCAAAGGATTTCTGGATAAGACTCATAGCCTAACAGACAGTAAGATGAGTGCTCCATGCAGAGTCAATGTGGGGACTGGATGCTTTTCACCTAGTTAGTGCTAACCACCAGGTGTGGAGGTCTGAGATTGTGTTTGTTCCACCATCTTGCCCAAGTCATACTCTGCTCTCAGGTTTGTGGCAAAGTGACTCTCCAGGGCACTTCTTGGATCACTGCTCTGCTGAGCAGAGGAAGCCTGGATGAAAGGGAAGCCATGGAGCAGCAAATCTCTTTTCCCTCCTATTTCCCAAGTGGCCACCAGACTGTCTGGACTCTGCCTGTGCCGTGTGTGCAGGTTCAGCTTCCGGGGTCACAAATCCCCCAATGCATCAAAACTTAAAACCAAAGGGCAGATCTGTTGATAGCTCACTGCTGGGTCACCGCCTGTCTCAGATTCAGGCTGTCTTTCCCAGGGCAATGAGACATATTCAGGAAAAGCACTTAGGGGAAAGAGAATCCCCTCCACCTGGATGGTGAAAGACAAGAACAGGGGCTAGAACTCCTTGACCTTGAAACTGGAGCAAACCAGCCCAGGCCTGCCGCCACCCTCTCCGCCAACTGTGAAGAACAGTAAGAATGTCTCCAACAAACAAGGAGCTCCTTGTTGTTTACTCCAGACCAAATATGACTGGAATACTATATGTGTCGTCTGCCAATGCGTTTGCCTTTCTGGCTCACTCTAATCTCTAAAACACCAAAACATGCTCATTAATCCAACTCAGGAAAGAAAACACTATAAGGGAAAGAAGTTTGTTACTTTCCATTACATTTTAGTCCTCTAGTTAAATTATCATTGTAAAGATATGTGGATCAAGGACAGATCTTCCATGAGGGAAAAAAATATTATATGAGTTCCATTTTGGGAATAAAGGGAGGGAAAACATTACCAGAATAACGAGAAAAGGATTATTCCTTTTAGTTCCAGTTTTCTAAGACAACACAAAATAAGATTTATTATTTGTAAAATATAAGATTTTATCCTATAGACCATAGTCTATACCTGATTTGGCAGGACAATCTCAGGCAGGATAAGGTTGCTGGGGAAGATGATTTTGGTGGAGGTATTTTGAACAATTGGAACATTAACTGCATCTGGTAACTGAAAGGCACTCACACACAACACCGCGAGATAAATACTTTGTCAAGAAGGGACAGCAAACGAGAAAAAAGACAAACAAAAATCAAGACAAGCATTTCTGTTCGTTGCTAAAGCAATGCCTCTTATCGGTCTTCAGGCTGACTTTCTGGGTATCCAATTACTTGATCCCATCCTTTCTTTCTGTCAGCCTGTTTGATCTAAGTCAGAGGCATGGACTTATTTCTGCATAAATTATGGCATGCCAATTCTGCCAAACCGGATTTGCCAATGAAAAAGTAGGGAAGCACGTGGAAGGAATTTTAGTGGAAGATTACTGAACAGTGGAACAGTCTGGGTGTTGGATGCTACAAAGAAAATGTTCTTTAGTTGTATGAGCCAAGGGCACAGAGGGACACTGCAGATCCCTAGCTCCCTCTCAATGCATGATTTGGCACTACAGTATATTTTCAATATTAAAGCTAAGACTTTTTGTTCCATGTCTTATAAGTACATTCCTAAAATACCTGCTAGAGTTTTTGCCAATGACAGAGACCTGGGCTTTATGTCTTGGCTAAAGACCCTTTAATAGACCCCGAAGAAGGTTTTCAAAAAGGAGCTGCAAAAGTTCCTGCTTGAGGAGTTCAGGAGATCTTCAGGGGAGACACTTTGCCACCCCCTGAAGGCATGCTTGGCTGTAGGCCGTGGTGGGTCGGGAGGACATGGTGCCTCTCCTGTTCATCTTTGTGGGGGGGCACTATTTTTAAGCCTAGATAAAGTGAGCTGCTGAGTGACCGCCCAGGAGTGCCTGGAGTATCTCTGCAGACTGCTGAGGCCTCAGCAGGAGCTCAGACAGCAGCCAGCCTGCACTGACTGAATGCCTGAATGCGGGTTCCTCACTGCCACCCTGCTGACATTTGTGCAGTCAGACCTCAGGAGACACCTCCAAGGTGCCAGACCCATAGCTACAGAGATACCAAAGCGAAAAGCACCAGGGAGGGGGGGGGGGAATAAGGAACTGGAAGGTGTGAGGAGACACAGAATCACTCAGGGCCTCACAGCAAGGGTGTTTGTACACCCTTGAATGGGAAACAGGAGGCAGAGGAAATCACAGCCCCCATGCACCCCGCACCAGAATTCCAGAGAGTCCAGACAGGTGTGAAAGAAGCAAACAAAGGTGATCATAGAACATTTGTGAGCCTGCTCTCCAAGGGCCAGGCCGGACAAAATCCGCCTCTGGCAGAGAGCAGGGCGCCATCATTATCTACATTGCAGATGGACCACCCAGAAAATCTGGGAGTAATTAGAAGGGAGAAAAACAAATGCTGCCCACCCCAAGCCAGGATGATAGGAGGTGAGGCATCCCAAATTATCTTCTGTGGGGAACTCCATAAAAGCTGGGCAGGACACAGGGGCTAGAAAGAGGGAAAGGGGTCAGCAGAACACACTTTCTCACACAATTCATCAGGTAAACCACATTGGACAGACACAAAGTGATGAGAAAAACTATTTTAAAATGTAGAAGGCAGAAATACACACATCTCTCTCTCTCTCTCTCTCTCTCCTTTCTGTGTTATTCATTTGAACATTTCAAGGGGGAATTTTGTTATTTGGGATACACTTGTTGGTGCTCAGGGATCTCTCCTGGCAGTTCTTGGGGACTGTATTCAGTGCCAGGGATTGAACCAGAGATCTACTTTCTGCAAGACAAACATCATAAATTCTGTACTATCTCTCTGGCCGTTAAAAGTGAATTTTGAATAGGATAAGTGAGCTTTGTTATTGTTGTTTATTTATTTTTTGGCCATATCTAGTGATGCTCAGGAGTTACTCTGGTCTCTGTACCCAGGAATCACTCCTGGTGGTGCTCAAGAAACCATAATTGATGCAAGGGATCAAACTCAGGTTGACTGCATGCAAGGCAAGGCAAGCACCCTATCCTTCTTACTATCTCCCTAGAATAAGTGAGATTTAAAAATGTCATTTTTTCCTGTTTGTTTTGTTTTGGGGTTACATCAGTGATGCTCAGGGCTTACTCTTGGCTTTGTGCTTAGAGATTATTCCTGTTGGTGCTTATGGGACCATATGGGATGCAATGGAGATTTGATGTGGGTTGGCGTGTGTAAGACGAGCTCCTTACCCACAGAACTCTTTCTCTTGCTTCTGACATTCCTTCTTTATTTTTTTCAATTGTATCACCATGAGATACAGCTACAAAACTGTTCATTATTGGGTTTCAGTCAGACAATGTTCCAGGGACCATCCTTCCATCAGTGTACATTTCCCACTATCAATGTCCCTAGTTCTCTCCCATTATCCTCCACCCCCAAGCAATGAGGGGTTCACAGATAGTCCATAGCTTCAGGTGGCACATGTTCTTACAGAAGACTGGCAGAGACAGCAAT
Organism: Cryptotis parvus; assembly: GCA_021461705.1. NCBI lineage: Eukaryota > Metazoa > Chordata > Mammalia > Eulipotyphla > Soricidae > Cryptotis > Cryptotis parvus. Next base: position 9,804 of record JAJIBD010006969.1, on the reverse strand, counting down.
CCTGCCGAGGGTCAGGTCAAAGGCTGTAGGGGTCTATATTGTATCAGAAACTCTAACACTCCCTGACTCACATGATCATCATTCTGTTTTCTATTACTGAAACAGGGCATCATTTTCTACTCCCAAGGCCAGGCAGCAAATCAAGAGCTAAAACAGAATGCAAACACCATCTCCAGATCTTATGGAAAAATATACAGTCCTCCAAACAGAGTGAGGTTTATCCCTGCACACCATCCTGAGCCCTTGCATAGCTGCCCCTGGGGAAATGCATCTACATCACTGCTGTATCCCAAATCCTGCTCATCCTCCAAGTCCTATTTTCCACCCTGTTTTCCAATGTGTGCTCAATCTTGATCTCTCAAGCCATATGGTTGGGCACTCTTCAACATATCCTCTCTCTGCTAGCTGGGCCAGGCCTGTTTTCAGACCCTCAACATGAGGGCCCTGACCACATTAGAGCAAATCTGGTAAGGTGCATGTTTAGCCACAGTCTATAAACATTTTCCTCTCGAACCTTTGAAAGGAGATTTAAGACTTTTGCTTTGGAATGTTCACTGAGAAATGAGGGACGCTCTTCAGCAATACTGTTTATTTGCATCTTCTCAAGGTATCACGAGAGTCTGAAAGCATTTATCAACTATGATGAAACGTTCTATGTTTATTAAGCTTAGCAGTAATTAAGATTGGTGTGCAGTCTTTACTCTGAAACTTTCAGAGACTTCCCTCTATTTGTAGGGCCCAAGAATATTGTCTTCGTCTGTCTGTCTGTCTATCTATCTATTTATTTTTGAGGTCTCAACCATTTTGTAGGCCCTTGAGAATCTAGCATGTGCTAAACATCTGATGGATAGAATAACCCCATCTCAGGCCTTCACCATGTGCTCTCCTGTGTAATGATTACATATAGTCCATTTACTGACCTTGACCTGGCCCCAAATAATCATTTTAAGCTTATCAAAGACTTATTTTTTCTTGTCAACTGATAAAAGTTTTTATAATGTCTGGACTTTGGCTATTCAATGAGTGCTAACAGATTCACTTATTGAAAAATTGACATAAAACCATGCAAAAGTCACAACTTTAACAATATACTGTGCAACCCTTTTCCTATAATAGCTATAAGTTATTTGAAATTATATTACTAGTAGTCTAGGAATGAGTTTTCCTTTAATAAAAGAAAGATTTTCTTTGCTGAGAGATGAAGAAATAAAGATATATATACCTTATATATAAGATATATATATGTATGTGTATGTATGTATAGAGAGAGAAAAGAAGAGGAAAAATGCCTGCCACAGAGGCAGGCTGGGGAAAGGGCTGGGAATCTGGGGACATTGGTGGTGGGAAATGTGCACTGGTGGAGGAATGGGTGCTGGAACACTGTATGACTGAAAAGCAATTATGAACATTTTTTTTGAAGTAAAACAGGTTTTATTAAGGAGGTTGTAGGAAAGGGGAAGAGGGAAAATGAGAGAGAGAGTACACATCTCAAGAGGGGAGATGCGGTCAACACACGTGCTCGGGCACCACATGTGCTGGGCCATGTGGGCTCAAGCAGCACATTAGCTCAGGCAGCATGTGTGCCCAGGCAGCATGTGCACCAATTACGAACATTTTTGTAATTGTATATCTCATGGTAGCATAACAAAATTAAACAGCTATATAATAAAACACATAGTGTCTAGTTTCTAAAGGTTTTGAACAGCTAGATTTTCACTTCATTTGCAGTTAGCTAGTTATTTCTTTCTAAGCACTTCCAGCAGAGCTGAGTATCTAATTTTCAGATTTTCTGTGGAGCTACTGCAGCAAGACCATCTGATTATCCTACAGCATTCTTTCTCCCATTTTTCTTCCTCTGTCAAATTTTGACCAAATACAGTCTGATAACATTTTTTTTAAAAACATTTTTTTATTGTACTTTTTTTTTTTTTTTTTTTGCTTTTTGGGTCACACCCGGCGATGCTCAGGGGCTTCTCCTGGCTCTGCACTCAGGAATTACTCCTGGCGGGCTCAGGGGACCATATGGGATGCCGGGGATCGAACCCGGCCGGCACAGGCCGGCTGCGCGCAAGGCAAAAACCCTACCACTGGGCTATCGCCCTGGGTCCCCAGTTTGATAACATTTTAACGTGTGGTTAAAAAAACTCCGACAAACATTTAAGGAGGACCTACTACCAGTCATTTTCAAGCTCTTCCAGGAAATAGAAGAAACAGAAAACACTCCAAAACAGCTTCTACGAGGCACATATCACCCTGATACCCAAAGCAGGGAGAGACAACACAAAAAAGAAATCATGGATGCCAATGATGCTAAGATCTTCAACAAATTACTAGCAAACAGAATCCAAAGACTCATCAAGAAGATTATACATCGTGACCAAGTAGGATTCATCCCAGGAATGCAAGGATGGTTCAGCATTCGCAAGTCAATCAGCATAATACATCATATCAAGAAGAGAAAAAAAAAACCATATGATCCAATCAATAGACACAGAGAAAGCATTGGACAAGATCCAGCACCCGTTCATGATTAAAACCCTCCAGAAAATGGGAATTGAAGGAACTTTCCTCAAGATAGTTATAGTCCTATACCAAAAGCCCACAGTGAGCATCATTCTCAATGGGGAAAAATTGAAAACCTCCTCCCCTGAGATCAGGGACAAGAAAAGGTTGCCCACTCTCACCTCTTTTATTCAGTATAGTACTGGAAGTACTTGTCATAGCAATCAGAGAAGAAAATGACACCAAGGGCATCAAGATAGGCAAGGAGGAAGTCAAGCTATCATTATTCGCAGATGACATGATATAACCTAGAGAACCCTAAATTCTCTACCAAAAAACTCCTAGAAACAACAGACACATATAGTAGAGTGGCAGGATACAAAATCAACACCCGAAAAGTCAGTGGCTTTCCTATATACAAATAACGAAAGAGAAAAAAGTGATATTAAGAAAGAATTCCGTTCAAAATTGTGCCTCAGAAAATCAAATACCTAGGAATCAACTTAAACAATTGTGTAAAGGTCCTGTACAAAGAAAACTACAAGACACTGCTCCAAGAGATAAAAGAGGACACGAGGAAGTGGAAACACATTCCCTGCTCATGGATGGGGAGAATCAACTTTGTCAAAATGGTAATACTCCCTAGAACTCTGTACAGATCCAATGCAGTCCCTATAAAGATACCCATGACGTTCTTCAAAAGAAATTGACCAAACACTCCTGAAATTTGTATGGAACAATAAACCCCAAGGATAGCTAAAGCAATCCTCAGGAAAAAGAAGATGGGAGGCATCACCTTTCCCAACTTCAAACTGTACTACAAGGCAGTAGTAATTAAAACAGTGTGGTATTGGAATTGAAACAGACCTGTGGACCTATGGAATAGAATTGAGTATCCTGACACCCAACCTCAAACACATGATCATTTAATCTTTGATAAAGGTGCAAAGGGTCCAAAATGGAGTAAGGAAAGCCTCTTCAGCAAGTGGTGTTGGGAAAACTGGGCAGCGACACATAAAAAAAGTGAATTTGGACACTTCTGTCTAACACCATGCACAAAAAATCAGATCAAAATGGATTAAAGATCTCAATATCAGACTTGAATCCATAAAGTACATTGAAGAAGATATAGGAAAAACCCTCCACGACATTGAAGCTAAAGGCATCTTCAAAGGTGAAACATCACTAACAAAGCAACTAGAAGAAAAGTTAAACATATGGGACTACATGAAACTAAAAAGCTTCTGCACCTCAAAAGAAACAGTGACTAAGATACAAAGAGAGTCCACAGAATGGGAAAGAATATTCACCCAATACCCATCTGATAAGGGGTTTATATCCAGGATATATCAGGCACTGGTAGAACTTTACAAGAAGAAAACAAAGAACCCCATCAAAAAATCGGGAGAAGAAATGAACAGAAACTTCAACAAGGAAGAAATTTGAATGGCCAAAAAAACATATGAAAAATGCTCATCATCACTAATCATCAGAGAGATGCAAATCAAAACAACATTGAGATATCATTTTACACCACAGAGACTGGCACATATCCAAAAGAGCAAGAACAACAAGTGCTGGCGTGGATGTGGGGAAAAGGGGATACTCATCCATTGTTGGTGGGAATGCCGGCTGGTACAGCCTTTCTGGAAAACAATATGGACATTCCTCCAAAGACTAGAAATTGAACTCCCATTTGACCCAGCCATACCACTCCTGGGAATCTACTCTGGGAAACCAAAAATATGCAGTGGAAACACCATCCCTACTTTTATGTTCATAGCAGCATTATTCACAATGGCCAGAATCTGGAAGCAACCAGAGTGCCCGAGAATCGATGACTGGATAAAGAAGCTTTGGTACATCTACACAATGGAATACTATGCAGCTGTTAGGAAAAATGAAGTTATAAAATTTGCCTATAAATGGATGGACATGGAGAAGATTATGTTGAGTGAAATTAGCCAGAAGGAGAGAGACAGATACAGAATGACTGCATTTATTTGCATGGCATAAATATATATGTACATATTATGATACCAAAATTCAAGGTCAAGTGAAACATGTATCAGGAGGTCTTGTCAGAGGTGGAAATTATCACAAATGTGTGGGAGTCAGAGGCTAGGTAAGAGACAAAATGGAACAGTGTGCTAACAATTGTCGAAAGTACTAATACAAACCTAGAACTGAGCATTAAATGCAGGCAAAAAGATACACATGACAACCCTTTAATGTATGTTCTGTAATCCACTATCTGGAAGGGAAGGAAAAGAGAAAGAGATAGAAAGGGAAAGAAATAAAGAACCTGCCATGGAAGCGGGCTAGGGGAAGGGGGTAGGGAACCGGGGACATTGGTGGTGGGAGATGGGCACTGGTGGAGGGATGGGTGCTGGAACACTGTATGACCAAACCCCAAATATGAACATCTTTGTAATTGTATATCTCACAGTGGTATAATAAAATACTTAAAAAAAGAAAACTCTTACACCTAGCTGGAGAGGAGTTGTATGCTCCATGAGAAGTAAGTGCAAAACCACACAACTGTTTTTATGAACTAGAGGTTTAGCACAGGTTGAACTTCCTCAGTGCCAGAAGAAAGTAGTAATTCATTAAACTAACTGACACCCCGCCCTCCCTAGTAAGTGAAGTAGGCTGGGACAAGATTTCCATGAATAGTTTATAGACACTAATCCTTTCAGAAAGCAATTAGGCCTCCTCTGAAGTAACTTTTAAATATTCTGGCAATGTGGCTAAACCTAAACTTTTTTCACTCTATGAGAATAATGCTACCACTTCTATTTGGTGTATGTAGATTGATTTGTACTGGTCCAGACCCAAGAAAAGTCCTAGTTTTAATCTACAATAAGACCCAATGACCCAGAAAGTGGGATTCTATGGTGCCACAGAGTGCAATTTAATCTCACTGTGAATTCACTTAAAATAGTCGAAGAAACAAGAAGACCATGTTCATGCTGGAGAACAGAAACTAAAGGAAGCCTGTGAGCAGAGAGAGGAAGGGCCAGGAGAGGCAGCGGAGGGCACTCACTTTAGACACTCACCTCTTTCCATTGCTGCCACGGAGCATCGCCTTCCCCAGCACTCTCGACTTGGTTTCCAGCTCCTGAACCTCTTCCAGCAGAGTTTTCCTGCAGGTATGCTTGGCCCTGTGTCACAAATAGAAGGCAAAGAAAGGACAGCATAGAATTAGCCCAGCTGGAGAGACCTGTGTACCCCCTCTCTGGATCTAATGATCAAGACTGAGGTAGAGGCCTGGGCCCTCAGGGGACAGTCACAAGACAGTCTTGTGTGTGGCAGGGGTACCACTGTCATGCCCTGGGAAGAAAAACATGCGCAGACCATCAGAAGCTACCACACCCACTGAAGTCCAGGACTATGTATTGGATTGATACTTGCATGAAACAATCATTGTATTGTATTTTCAACAGTATTAGAAATCATAGTATCACAACAATATGTTTCAAAGGAGAGAAGAGAAAGAGGAGAGGGATGAGAAAGAGGAAGAAGAGAAGAGGAACTAGAAGAAGTGGAGGAGGAAGGGAAGGTGGAGGAGGAGGAAGAGGAGGAAGGGGAGGAGGAGAGAGAGGAGGAGGAGGAGGAGGTGCCTGCCATAGAGGCAGACTGGAGGAGAGCATCTGGTGAGAGGGATACTGGGAATATTGGTGGCGAGAAACGTACACAATGTAGAAGGGAAGAAAAAGAGAAAGGCGATGGAGAGTAAGAGAAAGAAATAAAGAATCTGCCATAGAGGCAGGCTAGGGGAGGAGGGAGGGAATCGGGTACATTGGTGGTGGGAAATGGGCACGGGTGGAGGGATGGGTGTTGGAACACTATATGACCGAAACCCAAATATGAACATCATATGAACATCTTTGTAATTGTGTATCTTACGGTGGTATAATAAAATATTTTAAAAAAAAGAAATGTACACTGGTGGTGCAGGGGGAGGAGGAGGAGGAGGAGGGAAGAGGAAGAGGGAGAGGAAGAGGAAGAGGAAGAGGAAGAGGAGGAGGAGGGAGGAGGAGGAGGGAGGAGGAGGAAGGAGGAGGAGGGGAGGAGGAGGAGGAGGAGGAGGAGGAGGAGGAGGAGGGGAGGAGGAGGGGGGGGGGGGGGGGGGGGGGGGGGGGAGGGGAGGAGGAAGAGGAAGAAGAGAAGGAAGAGAAGAAGAAGAAGAAGAAGAAGAAGATGATGATGATGAAGGTGATGATAAATGGAGGAGGAGAAGGAGGAGGAGGAAAAAGGGAGGAGAAAAGAGGAGGAGGAGGAAGACAACAACAGTAACATTTCTGTTACAGAGAGTCTGTGGATTTGGCCCAGGAGGCCCCTAGTCACTCAGATCAAAGATCTGATGTTTTTCAATGTGGGAGCTGAAAACCCAGAAGAGGCTTTAAATCATCACCATAGACGACACTGGCTGGTTCTTTGCCTGTCCTGTAATCAGGAGCCCAGTGTCAGCTGATTCCCCCTTTCTTTCTTAAAGTAGAAAAACAGCCCTGGCTCCTGCAGATGTGGTATTTGGGGGAAGGGAATGATTCCCAGGCAATGCTCAGAGGGACCCAATGGCTGCTGCTAGCAATACTTAGTTCAGTGCTAGGGCCTAAGGATGTGGTAATGTGGACCCTGTGGCCATGAGAACCATGTTGGCCACACCTGCTGGCACCTGGGGAGGCATGTGATGCTGAGGTTTGAACTTCGGTTGTGGGACATACAGAGCACCTCTGGCCACTGAGCTTTCTCCTGGCTCCCAGGAATTGATTAGATTTTTTTTTGTTTTGGGGGCCACACCTGGTGGTACTCAGGGCATACACCTGGCTCTGTACCAGGGATCTCTTGGGGTGGGGCTTGGGGAACCATATGTGGTGCTGGGGACTGACCCGTTCAGATGTGCAAGGCAAGCACTTTACCCTATACTATCTCTCTAGCCCAGAGTGCAATTTTTATTGCTTACTTTTATGCTCTTCCTGCCAAATCCTTGACATGAAATTTGGGGTGAACACACATCCCCAAGCATCGCCACCCTTCCTTCACAAAGACAGAAACAGGACCCTTCAGAGCTATGCCTCATGATGTGAAATGACTACTAATAAGGCTGGCCTCCTCTGAACACTTAAAGACAGCCCAGAAGCATCTCACCAAATGTCGCTACATGTGCCTTTGTCCAGTGAAATCAAGAGCAATGCCTTACAACATTCAAATCATTTTCTATCCTCAGGTTCTTCCTAAAATTGAGGCTAAATGCAAAAGCTGCTGGTTAGAAAGCAACCTAATCCATGAAGGGATTTCACCAGATATAGTTAAAGAATGAAAAAAGAGATTCATTACTTCAATAATTACTTCATTTAATTCAATACAAGGAAAGTCTCCTAATTAAGACAAGCTCTGCAGTCACTTGATCCCTATTGAAATACCTGGGAGGATTCTGCTAAGTATCAGGACTCAAAGACAGAAGAACACAAACCAAGTATCTCGGTGAGGAAGTTAAAATCAGTGACAGGGACATTCTGAAGACTAAGCTGTTTTAGTGGAATCACAAATTCCATCCCCACTTCCACCTTCCAGAAAGTCTGTTAAGATAACAATGCCCTGTCTTCTCTGAACACTTGGAGGTAATTGTTAATGGACTATTAGGAATGAGATATTGTGTGTGCACTCACCAGTTCCTCCCCTCAAAGTAAACAAGGGAAGTGAACTCCAAAGCTCTAACACATAATACCTTCAGCACATCAAAAGTGTCCTACCACTCAGTGGAGATAACATACAAACGGTCAAAGCAGAGAGGATGGAATTTTAATTGAAACAGCAAATAAAGAAGTTGAACATTTTGCTGGAGAGAGTAGAAGGGGACGTTGGAGTTTACATTGATCAATGATGTTGACTTACTGTGCCTCAAACTTTTATGTTTCAGCTCATGGGTTTATGGGGCTGTATTGATAACATGCTGTGTGCCAAGCTAAATCTCCATCAGATTCACCCCAGGGACAGAGAACTCCCCTTCACTCTGTCTGGCTAGTCTTTTTAATTTTTTTTAAATTATTATATTATAACACCATGAGATAGACATTTACAAAGCTACTCATGATTGTGTTTCAATCATAAAATGTTGAAGGGTGAATGATTGCAAACTGCCCCATCCCACCATCACCTGCCCTGCCTTCAGACTCCCCACTTCCCTACTTGCCCTCTGGAGCAAGCAGAGTTCAGCCCCTAGGGTTTCTTCTGGGATGGGTAGAAACAGTGTTCTCATGAAGAAGCTGACATCAGGAGACTCTTCACTCCTGAGTAAATACCTATAAGTCACTATCACTATCACTATCTTCCCGTTCATCATCTATTTGTAGAGCCGGGCACCAGTAATATCTCCATATGTCCTGTCTCATGCTAGGAGAAACCAAAGGCATCCGCTTGCTCCAGGAACATAAAGAGCCTCAAACCATTATATTAGGTCATGAGAATGACCTAATATAAATGTTACTGGTATTTGGCATATCAAATACTATACAAGCAGCTTGCCAGGCTTGCCGTGCGGGTATCTATAAGTACTTATAGATTATTTGAAATCTATAATTTATTTCCTGCTCCCATCTTCCCTCACCCTAAAAACAATCTGACCCGCTGCATTAAAGTGGTTGGTTCTTTCTAGGTCACAAATGGCCTCTGTGGAAAAGGATCAGAGCATATTCATGTTACCTGGCTCTCTGTATATGTTGCAAGCAGATGAAACTATGAGAAGATCCAAACGTTACTAAGCAATTTTATAGTGTTGCTGTAGGTGAGCTCCCATGGGGCTAGCCTGGGAACTTGAACACAGAGCACTAGGAAACATGGAATGACCACATGGGCTACTGCTGCTTTTTCTGCAAACAACCCTGGAGTAAAGAGATGCTTTCGATTGACAAGTGTTTTCTCACCATCTTTACCTAACAAGGCCTCAACCAGACAAAGGATTCTAAAATCTCCCCTGCCAAAGTCCTCTTGTGAACTGAACTGCTTGAAACCCAAGCCTTAAAGACTACAAAGGCCCATCTTAAAACATTAGTTACTGGCATGTAACTTAGGGTCCCCCATCCCTTTCCTCCATGAAATAGATTTTGCTTGTTGATATTTTGTTTGGTTTTGGATGTCATACCTGGCAGACATTCTCAGGGGACTATATGTGGTGCTAGGGATTTGAACCTGAGTTGCAGAGACAAAACCACAGGCCAAGCAGGTGCCTTTTACCATCGATACCATCTCTCCAGAACCTGGTTTGGTTTATTCATAATCATGACTTGAATACAGTGAGTT